>PVKP010032418.1:0-25960 GCA_004027715.1 Plecturocebus donacophilus | reverse complement strand
TATTTGTTATTTTCATCCCCTATTCCTTCCTGTCTCCATTGTTAAGCACAATTATTGGCATAAAAGAGGTTTTTAATACCCATTTTTAGACTGTATTCTAGCCTGGGCAATAAAACAAGAATCCCATTCTCTCTCCCTCTTTCTCTTCCTCTTTCTCTCTTTCATTCTTTTTTTTTTCTTTCTTTTGCTGTTTCTTTCTTTCTCCTTTTCTCTTTTTCTAAAAAAAAAAAAAAAAAAAGAATGGCCATTTAATTCAATATTAATCAAATATAAGGTATCAGATGTAAGGGAAAAAAAGCATTTGCCATATTTATGTTAAAAATAAAAAGAGGACAACAAAGGCAAGTTGGTAACTGGAGAATCAAGAAGTATTCCTGTCCTAAACTCGTATGTGGAAGTCACTGCATTGTATATTAAAGATGTAGAAAAAGACCAGGCACATGCCTGTAGACCTAGCTACCTAGGAGACTGAGGTGGGAAGACTGTTCAAATCCAGAAGTTCAAGGCAAGCCTGGGCAATCTAGAGAGACTCTGCCTCTAGAAAGTAAATAAATAAAAATAAATAAATAATAAAGGTGTCAGAAAAACAATTAGATAAAATAGTATCCCTAAAAAGAACAGTCTAGACCTTAAAATAGCTGGATGTCTTATAAGTTTCTGGATATTTTGGGGTATTTTTGTTTTTTTTTTTTTTTAGACACAGTCTTACTCTGTCACCCCAGCTGAAGTGCAATGGAGCAATCTTGGCTCTCTGCAACCTCTACCTCCCGGGTTCAAGCAATTCTGTCTCAGCCTCCCAAGTATCTGAGATTATAGGCTAATTTTTTGTATTTTTAGTAGAGTCAGGAGTTTCACTATGTTAGCCAGGCTGATCTCAAACTCCTGACCTCAGGTGATCCACCCGCCTCAGCCTCCTGAAGTGCTGGGATTGCAGGCGTGAGCCACCACACCAGCCAGAAGTTTCTGTTTTTAACCAGAAGAATTTATTAGCAAACAAGGCAAAAGATATATTCATAACTTTTTACTTCCGGGACAATTTCTTAAGAGCTTCTAGAAATGTCCATCAAAAGTAAAGCCAAACTTTGAACACTGAATCAATTGGAAGTGTAAGATTACTGACCCAAATACTATCTTAGTACAATTATTTGTCAAAACATACTACAGAGGTCATGAGGATATGACTGAAGACATTTCCAACACAACTGTTTTTGGTGAAAATCAGTGAGAAACTGTTGACATTTCTAGGGAGGAATTTACATATCAAAAAGGACCATGAAAAACTGAAACAGAGCAGAAAAGAAAAGCTTCAAGGGTCTTCTCAGGATTTGAATGCAGAAGCTAGAAAGGGTATGAACAAGGACGGCAGAAGTAAGAGTGAAACGCCAGGTGCAGCGGTTTACACCTGTCATCCCAGCACTTAAGGAGCCAGAGGCAGGGGGACTGCTTGAGACCAGGACTTCGAGACCAGCCTGGGCCACAAAGTGAGACTTTGTCTCAACAAAAAAAAATTAAAATAAAATAGCTGGGCATGGCAGCACACACCTGCAGGCCTGGGTACTCCAGTGGCTGAGGTTCCCACCTCGCTTGAGCCCAGGAGATCAAGGCTGCCGTGAGTCACGTTCATGCCACTGCACTCCAGACTGGGTGACAAAGCAAGACTTTGTCTCCCAAAAAAAAGATGGGAGAGAAAGAAAGAGAGGAGTGAGGGTTTGGCTAAGGGCTAGATTGAGTCTCCCGGGGCTCTGGCAACTGAAATCCTATCACTGTGTTTCGACTCTCCCGCGGAGAAGACAGCAGTTGTGCTCAGGTAAATTCCACCCCAGAAGAGCTTTTCCTGGGTACTCCTTTTGGTCTTACTTGTTCTTTTCAAAAAAAGTTACCACAATTATGTAACAAAGCCAGGGACAGAGTCTCGCTCTATCGCACAGGCTGGACTGCAATGGTGCGATCTCAGCTCACTGCAACCTCTGCCTCCCAGGTTCAAATGATTCTCCTGCTCAGCCTCCCAAATATCTGGGACTACAGGCACGCGCCACCATGCCCAGCTAATTTTTGTATTTTCAGTAGAGCTGGGGTTTCGCCATGTTGGCCAGGCTAGTCTTGAAATCCTGACTTCAGATAATCCGCCTGCCTCAGCCTCCCAGAGATCTTGGATTACAGGCATGAGCCACCACGCCCGGCCTTAAATAAAACTATTCTTAAAAGTGAATAAAATCTTCAGAAACGTAACCAAAGGTTGGGTGAAGAATGTAGTGGCATTAAATCTTCTAAAATGAAGTGGAATAATGTGGCATTGTTTTTAAAATTCATGTAAATTAATATACGTGCTTTTATTAGTGGCATAAGCTAGTTGAGGGATTTTGGTTTGGTTTGGTTTGTTGTCAAAAACAAGTTCTCATTCTGTCACCCAGGTTGGAATGCAGTGGTGCTATCATGGCTCACTGAAACTTCAATGTCCCCAGGCTCAAGCCATCCTACCCAAGCAGCTAGAACTATAGGCACATACACACACTTGGCTAATTCTTAAATTTTCTATAGAGGCAGGGTCTCACTATATTCCCTAGGCTGGTCTCAAACTCCTGACCTGAGGCAATCCTCCTGCCTCAGCCTCCCAAAATGCTGGGATTACAGGTGTGAGCAATTGCAGCTGGCTGGCATAAACTATTTTGAAATGACTGTGGCTTGCTTATGCAATATTCTTGTGATATCTATTAAAACCTCAAAACACTAGTGAGTTTCCCTTTCCTTTTTATTTATTTATTTATTTATTTATTTATTTATTTTGAGATGGAGTCTCGCTCTATCACATAGGCTGGAGCACAGTGGCACTATCTCGGCTCACTGCAACTTCCACCTCACAGATTCAAGCAATTCTCCTGCCTTAGCCTCCCGAGTAGCTGGGATTACAGGCGCCCACCACCATGCCCAGATAATTCTTTTTATTTTTAGTAGAGATGGGGTTTCACCAGATTAGCCAGGATGGTCTCGAAATCCTGACCTCATGATCCGCCTGCCTCAGCCTCCCAAAGTGCAGAGATTACAAGCGTGAGCCACCATACCCGGCCAAGTTTCCCTGTTTTAAAGAAATCTTGGCATTTACTCTGATTACAATTAGAAACTTTTTATCTAAAAGATGAAATTTTAATAGATGATACCTCAAGTGAAGGGGGTTATGAGTGATTTTTATTTTCTTTTTATCTGCATTTTTAAAATTTCAAATGATTAATGCATATTTTTACTGAAATAAGAATATCAATTTTGCTTTTATTTTAATGAAATGACAGCAAAATGAGAATAAGCTATTATTTAGTTCAGGTTCAGTTCTTCATTCCATATGCCATAGAACTCATATACTATATCTTCACAATAAGGAGAAAAATACTCTCTTGACAAAAATGAAATATTTTTAAATTCTCTGTGTCAGAAATTTCTAAAAAATATTCCTAGAAGTCTTTTTGGTAGCTCAATGGTTTTCTGTTTTCTCATTGTTAGACAGTTTGTTAACAAGCCCTGCCAGACAGAAAGTCTAACTGAAAAACCACTTTGCCACTAGTGAGGAAGAGGCACCTGTCCTATCTTTAAAGGTTGACCAGAAGGTATATCATAATAGACGTAGCATTCACTTATTTCTTTAACAGAGAGATTTTAAAGCCAGCATTTTCACTGGGGTGTCTCTCCTGTTCTTGTTTCCACTCTTCAGCTGTACTTTTATTTATAGTCCACCTAGGAATTTGGAAGGCTCTTCCCCTTTATCAGTTCAATTGTAGAGTATTCCCAGCAATTGACAGTCTGCTTACAAGCTCACAGAAGATAGTTGGTGAAACACTGCAATAAATTTCTCCATCTTTTTCCCATTAACTTCTCCCCTTATTATTTATGCTTCAGCCATCATTTGACTAGAAGCAAGTGGTGCATATTCCCAGGCCAGTTGATTTGTAAAGTCCACTCTATTACCTCCTCCCAGGCACTTTATTCTTCTAATGACACCACACAAATGCCAGAAGAATCAATCCTATGATATGATTTGGTTGTGTCCCCATCCAAATCTCATCTTGAATTGTAACTCTCACCATTCCCACGTGTCATGGGAGGAACCTGCTAAAAGGTGACTATGGGGGCGGGTCTTTCCTGCACTGTTCTCGTGATAGTGAATGAGTCTCATGAGATCTGATGGTTACTATAAGGGGGAGATTTTTGCTCAAGCTCTTTTTGCCTGCCGACATCCATGTAAGTCATGACTTGCTCCTCCTTGCCTTCCACCATGATTGTGAGGCCTCCCCAGCCATAACTGTAAGTCCATTAAATCTCTTTTTCTTCCCAGTCTCAGATATGTCTTTATCAGCAGTGTGAAAACAAACTAATACACCTATCTATACACTACATTTTTGGAAAACAAACATGTAGCAATTCTCAAATCATGATGCCACTGGGCTCACAATCTCACAACAAAGCAGTGTCGTCAACAAATATCAACTGAGGTGAGAAACCACCCACTTAACTCGCCATCAGAGCATCCGGAGGAAATGTAGCCACTTCCCTAAAAGAGCCTTCCAGTGGCCTTGACCCAGTCCCAGAAAATGCAGAATGGAAATAATACTTCTCTTATAAGGTGGTTGCTGGAATTCAAGGAAAACACTCATGAAACTAAAAACTACAACAACTAACATTTATTAAATACTTATTATAAGAAATGTACTACACAGTATATAAATAGTATTTATTATAATCTGTGGAATACATTTATAGAGATTATCCCATTTCTTAATCAGCAGTAAAAATTAAAAGCCAGTCACAATACTAAAACAAAGAGTGAGAAAACTTAGCCAGGCACAGTGGCTCACGCCTGTAATCCCAGAAATTTGGGAGCCCAAAGCAGGAGGATCACTTGAGCCCTGATGTTCTAGACCAGCCTAGGCAACATGGTGAAACCCCATCTTTACAAAAAATACAAAAATTGGCTAGGCATGGTGGCATGTGCCTGTAGTCCCAGCTACTTGGGAGGCTGAGGCAGGAGGATCACCTGAGCCCAGGAGGTGGAGGCTGCAATAAGCCATGATTGTGCCACTACCCTCCAGCCTGAGTGACACAGTAAGACCCTGTCTCAAAAAAACTAACACAAAAAAACCTTAAGGATGAAAACTTCTAAAGCTAAAAAACTTGACATCCACATCTGTGAAATCAACACAGATCCAGAAAATTCCTCACAAATGCTGTCTGATTCCACTTATATAAGGTACCTACAGTCATCAAAATGTATAGACAGAGAGTAAAACGGTAGCTGCCAGGGGAATGGAGAGTTAACTATTTTAATTAACTTTTAATTGTTTAATGAATATAGAGTTTCAGTTTTGCAAAATGAAAAGAGTTCAGGACATGGATGGTGGTGATGGTTACACAACAGTGTGAACCCACCAGCAGGAATTAATACTACTTAAAAATGGTTACAATGATAAACTTTATGTTATGTGTATTTTGTGATTTTTAAACAAAGTTCTAAGAGAAAACTTTTCAACTCTAATTTATATCCAGCTAAAGTAAGAATCAAGTGTTAGGGTAGAAAAAGTAATTTCCTGACACACAAAGCTTCAAAAAAAATGTATTTCCTAAGCCCTTCTTCTTAGAAAGCTACTGGTAGGGGCCAGGTGCAATGATTCACACCTGTAATCTCAGCACTCTGGGAGGCTGAGGCGGGCAAATCACTTGAGGCCAGGAGTTCAAGACCAGCCCAGGCAAAACCCCATCTCTACAAAAAATATGAAAATTAGCCAGGCGTACACGGGAGGCTGAGGTGGGTGGATCGCTTGAACCAGGGAGGTGGAGACTGCAGTGAGCCAAGATGGCACCACAGCACTCCAGCCTGGGTGACAGCAAAACTCTGTTTCAAAAAAATAGTTATACCAACCAAATAAGAAGGTAAAACAAGCTGAACGAAAGTATTCCAACAAAATAAAATACTTGGCCAGACACAATGGCTCACATCTGTAATCCTAGCACTTTGGGAAGCCAAGGTGGGCGGATCACAAGGTCAGGAGTTCGAGACCAGCATGGTCAATATAGTGACACCCGTCTCTACTAAATATACAAAAATTAGCCAGGTGTGGCGGCACACACCTGTAGTCCCAGCTACTCGGAAAGTTGAGGCAGAAGAATCACTTGAACCCGGGAGGTGGAGGTTGCAGTGAGCCAAGATTGTGCCATTGCACTCCAGCCTGGTAATAAAGTGAGACTTTGTCATAAAAAAACAACAACAACAAAAAAAAAAAACACTAAAAGTGAGAAAAACAGGAACTGGGCATTGAATACAGGAGAAATAAAGGGACGTTCCCAGGACAATACTGATGCAGTAGACTGAGACAGGAAAAGGGAGGGCTCTGAGAGAGGCTTGGGGTGCGAGCTGTGGGAATACGACCTGGGAAGGAGGGATGTACTACAGGCAGGAGTGGGCCCATGAAATTAGAGAGTGTACAGACGGCTGTCTCGGTGAGGTTGAAAAACGATTATAGTTTGCATACTTTAGGAAATACACTAGGAGGGCTGGTGGCTGTGGTCAGAGGGATTTGAATGAGTGACTCTGAAGATAAAGCAGCTCATGATAAGACAAAGTTCCAATTTGAGATCTCAGAAACTTTTTTTAAAAATGTATTCCTCCATGCACTCCACAAAGAATTTGTGGTTTGCAAAACATATTCGCTGTTCCTCTGCGTGAGAATGCTGAGAAATTTTGAAGAGGGAGCTCTCATCATTTGACTTCATTTTTCTCAGGAAAATAAGAGCTGAGGTCATCTCTTGGGAGCAGGAGCAGGGGGAACACGGGTAGTATGGGGTTCTTGAGGAATAAATGGTGCTTGGAACAGCCACAGTTGAGAACACAAACAAATCAACCACAGAAGCATACAAGGATTGTGAGGGCAGCTGAAGGCCCGCGGAGGCCAGAACAGCACTGGCTGAGAATGATCCTAAAATGGCATGCTGGGTCCAAGGTTGGCCCACGAGGGCTCGGCAAAAACGTTCTTACATCTGCCTGATGCTCATTTCTGCCGACTAAAAAATCCTGTAAAACTGCACGTATACACAAGGAGACACATTTGGGAATAATCAGGGTAGAACTGTTTGTAAGGAAAAAAGTGGAAACAACCTAATGCTATCAGCAGAGAAAAAGATAAACTGTGGTTGATTCATGTAAAAGTGAAGACTAGGCCGGGTGCAGTGGCTCATGCCTGTAATCCCAGCACTCTGTGAGGCTGAGGCAGACGGATCACGAGGTCAGGAGATGCAGACCATCCTGGCCAACATGGTGAGACCCCCGTCTCTACTAAAAATATAAAACAAAATTAGCTGGGTGTAGTGGGGCACACCTGTAATCCCAGCTACTCGGGAGGCTGAGACAGAAGAATCGCTTGAACCTGGAAGTTGGAGACTGCAGTGAGCCGAGTTCGTGCCACCGTGCTCCAGCCTGGGCGACAGAGCAAGACTCTTATCTCAAAAAAAAAAAAAAGTGAAAACTATTCACAGCTAAAATTAATGAAAGACCAGTATCAGCATGGATAGATATAAGAACTACAAAGGTGGGGAAACAAGCCAGCACAAAGGACAGATATACTATGAAGTCATATGTCCTTTATGTAAATTTTATTTATTAATTTATTTATGATAGAGTCTCACTCTGTCACCCAGGCTAGAGCACAGTGGCGCAAGCTCGGCTCACTGCAAATTCCGCCTCCTGTGTTCAAGTGATTCTCCTGCCTCAGCCTCCCAAGTCGCTGGAATTACAGGTGTGCGCCACCACGCCTGGCTAAGCTTTGTATTTTTTGGTAGAGATGAGGTTTCACCATGTTGGCCAGGCTGGTCTAGAACTCCTGACCACAAGTGATCCACCCACCTCAGCCTCCCAAAGTGCTGGAATTACAGGTGTGAGCCACTGCACCAGGCCATTTATGTAAATTTTAAACATAGACATACACACATATACAGTAAAAGAGCAAAAACATGCCAGGGCAAGATACCCTCTACTTCACAGAGTGAAGGGCAAAGGACCAGGAGGATAGGGCTTCAGCTATATAGTTAACTTAGTTAACATCTAAGTATGGAGTCCATTATGAATGTTTAAAACAGTCATTATGAACACTTTAAATTTTAACAGAATTCTATCTAAGTTAAAAAAAAAGTGGGAGGAAATGGCTGAAAGAGCACTAGACTTCAAGTCAGAAGAACTCGGCTGTAGTCACAGCTTCTCCACTGACCACTCAGCCTTGGGCAATCATCAGCCTCTCCAAGGTCCTGTTTCTTCATCTGTGAAATGAGGGTAATGATTTTGTCTGGGCCAATGTTCAGACTTTCAGATTCCTGCCAAAGAATCTAACCCGAAGTTCTCCGCCGCACATTTACAAACACTGGATTACAAGAAACAATATTCACGGAGGAATGCCTGAGACTGAGTCCACCCATTCCTGGATGTTGTCTTTGGATCCTGTCCAGCCGTCAGGGAGCTGTGAACCTGCACTGCATTGTTCTACCCCTTCAGAGAACTGCTTTTAGTAAAATGTATTTTGGTGTGATCCCGCAAGCCTTACTATGCAGGATATGATAGGAAACACTCAAGAGAAACCTACCATTGTACTCTTTCTACAGGAGTTCAGGAGTACACAGCCCAAAACCAGTGTTCCTTTTATGAGAACATGCTGTGGAAAATTCTCTCAGGTCTCAGTACCAAGAAAAACTGTGATTCTTTTAATTTAATGGACATGTTATTTTTATAAACAAGGTTTCCCTCCCTGTTTTAACTGCTACAGCCCATCTCTAGCAATTACAAATGACTTTATAGAAAATAAGTTGCTTTATCACCGTCTACCTCCATCTATCCCTATTTTTTCTTCACTCCAATGTCCTCATCTACTTTTTATTCCATTGAATTTTATGTTTCTCTATAAAGCACTTCAGACTTCTCCCTGGAATAAGAGAGGATACAAATAAATTAAGTCATAGACTTTCTGTAAGAACAAGATGATTATCTCATTTAGCATGTGGCTTGTTAAAATTATAAAATGAGATCGTTTACTTTTTTTTGGAGACAGGGTCTCGCTCTGTTGCCTGGGCTGGAATGCAGTGGCACAATCTTGGCTCAAGGCAACCTTTGCTCCTGGGCTTAAGCCACCCTCCCATCTCAGCCCCTTGAGTAGCTGGGACAACAGGCACACAACACCTGTCTAGCTAATTTCTAAATTTTTTTTGGTAGAGACGGGGTATTGCCATGTTGCCCAGGCTGATCTCAAAATTCCTAGGCTCAAGTGACCCACCCACCTCAGCCTCCAAAGTGCAAGGATTATAGGTGTGAGCCACCATTCCTGGGCCACAAATGTAAATTGTTATTCATTGGTGAGAAAGAAAAACTTGGTAGTAGAAAATGGAAATTTATATGCTTTCAATAAATGAGACTATTTTAATATTTCTCAATGCCATATAACTTGAAGACAGCTAGAGTCCAGTTGTAAGCTCTAGGAAGAGGCCTAATTTGTAGACAACATGCTAAAGCATCCCTACCAAAAACACAGGAATGACTTTGAGACCTGAGTAGGTTCCTACTCCTATTCTTGAGTATCATTTCTGCCAGAGTCTGCTTCTTCACGTCCCATCACTCTTGAACTAAATGCATGTCACCAATAGCCTGAGTTCCAAAGAGAGCCCAAATAAATAGAGTCTTGCTTACAAGCAATAGATTAACAATGTTTCCAGGGTAGTAGGGAACAGAGAAGGGGAGAGTGAGAAGGTAATGATGGCCATAATGAATTGTTATTCATAATAAAAATATATTCCTAAGGACCCTTTACATCCAAGAATGTGTTTATAATGATTATACTCCTGGTGAATACACTTATTCTGCCTCCCCTCCATTCCCTCATTCTGCCCCTCGATCTCCTCTCCCAGAGAACAGCAGCCCAGGCTTTGCAGTGTGTTTTTATCTCTGCCCCAGCACCCTCCCGTTCCAGCAATACAAACAGAAGTTATTTTATAATGGCTGGATGCAGTGGCTCACTCCTGTAATCCCAGCACTTTGGGATGCCAAGGCAGGAGGATCACCTGAGGCCAGGAGTTCAAGACCAGACTAAGCAACATAGCAAGAACCCATTTCTAGAAAAAAAGTTTTTAATTGGCAGGGCATGGTGGTGCGTGCCTATAGTCCTAGCTTCCCAAGATGCTGAGGCAGGAAGACAGTTTGAGCCCAGGAGCTTCATTACGGCTGCAGAGAGCTATGATCCTATGATCACATCCACTGTACTTCAGCCTGGGCATAGGAGCAATGCCCTGTCTCAAAAAAAAAATCCACAAAATGCCCAGCACATTAACATGAAAAAGGCCATCTTAAATATCACATACATCTTCAAAAAGCTGTTAAAACCATCTTACCTTACACGAACTGTTTAAGCTTTTAAAATAGAATTAAAAAGAAACAAATAATTAGGTCAGCCTGTCATTGGGTAACTTGGTTCTAGGTGAACTGGCCTTTTTCCCCAAAGAAGTAACTGAGTAACTAACAGATCACTCATCTCTGCTCCCCACTCCAGGAGCAATCTCAGCCCTGCATCCCAGCCAGGCTGGCTGGAGCCATGACTCCCACTGCCTAGCTCTTGTCAGACCTTTCCTGGCATTCTAAGGTGGAGTGTACTACAGACAAAGACATCCTTGCATCACTTAGAGCTGCAGGTCCTCAGTGTTTAGCTAGGCCAGCAAACATGGAGAAACCCATTCCTTAGACTCTCCACACTGAGCCTGCCCTGGCCCTGTGAAACAGATTTGTCGGATTCCAGACTCTAGCTTTGTAAGAACAGGCTGTCTTGCCTATTGTTTTATCTTTATCGTGTAGCATAGTGCACGTCAAATAGTTACTACGTAATACATCTTTGAGGAAAGATTAAAAGAAAGAATAAGTGAATAACTGCAGCAATGTTGTTCAAGAAAGTTTCTTTTTTTTAAGACAGCAACTTGCTCTGTCGCCCAGGCTGGAGTACAGTAGTGCAATCTTAGCTCACTGCAGCCCCCGCCTCCCAGGCTCAAGCGCGATCCCACCTCAGTATCCTGAGCAGACAGGACTACAGACACGTGCCACCAGGCCCAGCTAATTTTTTATAGTGACAAAACAATTGGTCTCACAATGTTGTAGGTCCACAGTGTTGCCCAGCTGGTCTCGAGATCCTGGCCTCAAGTGATTCGACTGTTCCGGCCTCCCGAAGGGCTACGATTAAAAGTGGGAACCACCACACCTGGCCAAGGACACCGTTTCTACAGTCTTTAGCTTCTCCTTGTAGAAAGCCCCTCCATTAAATTTTTTTTTTCTTTTTTAAAGAATTTAGTGCTAGAAGACACTTCATTTCCTTTGAGAAATGAAGAATGTTTGTTGTTGGTTTCTTTTCTAAAAATAAGAACCATATAATTAATGTTTCTTTTTCACTTCAGCCACCCGGAAACACAGGGCTAACTTTGAGGTCTAACTCTAGTAACTGTGTATTCTCATTCTGTTCGCTTTCCTCTGGCCTTTGGATTATGTTTTGTTTTCACTTTTGACTGACATATAATACCTGATCTTATACATATTTGTTGTGGTCATCCTTTGTGTATAAAATAGAGAATGAATAAATTTAAAAACTGAATAAATAAAACAGCCAGGCATGGTGGCCCTCACCTATGGGCCCAGCTACTTGGGAGGCTGAGGCGGGAGGACTGCTTGAGCCCTGGAGTTCAAGGCCAGCCTGGGCAACACAGTGAGATCCCATCTCTACAAAAAAAAAGACAAACAGAAAACCAACACTCAGAAAGCATACTTTACCAATTATTTTTTACACACACACAAATAAAAATAGAAACAATACTAAAAATCATTTTTAACCTCAAATCTTTGTGAGTCACAGAACACTAAAAAAAAAAAAGGTACAATTCCTTCCTTGGATATCTTCACTTGAATTGCTTTTCCTTCTTCCATTTTTGACCATTTTTTGCTCCCCAAATAACCAGAATTCTTACCCAAAGGAAACTGAATTGACCTCAAGTATTTTCCTGGATGTATTTTAAGGTAAAATGCCAATTTCTGCTTGTAATGATTTTTTTTCCTTGGGTTTTCAAGAAGAACTTGAAACTACTCTGGGAAAAACGACACTGAGGGGGGTGGGCGCGGGGAAGTGGTTGGGGAAAATGGAGGATCTCTGTGAAATTTACAAAGTTGAACTAGTCTTTCTGAGCTGTGGTCAAAATGGTTGCAAGGACAACTGGCAAAATTCTGAGAAGAAAAGAAACGCTTGGGGAAAATCATGCAGAATCTCACTGTGATTATAACAGTATGTTTGTCAAGCGTTCGAGTAATATAACTGCATACCCATTTTTACACGCTTCTGTTGTACAGCATTTTCCCACTGATGAAGGATTGTTATTTTAAAATTCCAAACACTAGTCTCCCTAAGATATTTAAAAGAAATATCTCTAAATTTGAAATGCTTATGAGAGCCAAAAATATGTTAGCTGTTAAAATCAGAAGTTTGTTTCTAAAACAAACTATTTCTTGAGAAAAATGTTTGCCAATTTTAGTGGTGGCTGCAGAGATGCTTTTGCATGCAGAAATTAATTTATTATTACAAATGGGCAAAGGCGAAGTGCTTTGCTTTTTCCTTTTGGCCCACACTGCTATAACCGGCCAAAATTACACGTGCTTTTATCAACAGAGGCACCAGCTGCTGGTTGGCCCGGACCCATTCTTTCTCTTTAACTGTGTTCCCTTATAGAGGAAATTAGCAAAAGCAATCTTTTTCAGATAAGGGCCTGTTTTGTCTTACAATGTCCAAATCCTACTACAGCCCCAAATCATATATGTATATATGATTGTAAAGGAGGCCAGAATGTCACCCCAAAATATTCCTCTTTGGCATAAAGATTATTGTGAGCTGAAGGCAACTGAGAACAACATGACAAGCTGTAAAAACAGAGCTTGTTTCTCTTTGTAAAGGAAATTTACATTTATAAAGGAAATTTCCATTTGTAAAGGTATCCCCCATCTCCTGTGCCAGGAAGAGGAGGATGTCTCTTAACAATTCCCATCAATGAAGAAGGCACTTTAATCTCTAAGACAAACCTAACTAACAACCCCTGTATACCACACATTTCCTAGTCACCTTCCCGTAACTGAGTCCCCTTCTCATAAGGCTAGCCTCTTCTCTACACTTTGTCATCCTTTGGATGGTATATGAGCCGTCAAGTTCTGACCGCCTCCTGTGCCACATTTCTTTGTGAACTTTCATGCCTACATAAGTAATTAAAACTGTTTTTTCTCTTGTTAATCTCTTTTGACAGTTTAATTGGCAGGGCCTCCAGCCACTGAACCTAGGAGGGTAGAGGAAAGAAGTTTTTCCTCCCCTACAATTGCCGAGCTTCTTGCTAATTTAGAGGCTTTCTATCCCCATTTTAATACTAGGGCATAAGATAAATATTATAAAAATATAAACCAAATTCCTGAAGAGCTGAGAGTTCCAGAGGTGACAGTAATCATTCATTGATTCATTTCACAAATACCAATGGAGTGCTTACGACTTGCCAGACACTGTATCAGGCATTGGGGAACAAAGATGAATAAGTGAGAAATGCTTTCTAGAGACAGGAACAGAGAGTCAGGAGCATGAACAGCATAACTAATCGCCTGGAGAAGTCCAAAAAAGCAAAGCTTGTCATAAGAGGCATAAAAGGAAAAGGAGCAATTTCTGTCTTCCTTCCCTCAACATTTCCCCATTAAGGCAGACAGGACCTAGCAAATGTAGTTGGTGGATAGGCATGCTGCCAGGACAAGTGAGCCTACTCAAATTAGAAATCATTAACAAGCACAAAAATAAGCCCATTCCTCTAATCCACCATTAGGGCTCAGAAAACTATACTCCCAAGTGGCGGCCTCAGAAGCAAAGTTTCTCTCTGACTGCCTGCCGTCTCCTGTCTCTCTCCCCTGATTCTCACCAGAGGCAAGCCAGAGAAACTGGAATCGCTCTTCTCCAAGGTGGGGTCATAGAAATCAGAACCCCATTTCCCCAAAGCCAGCCATAAAACCTAAAAACATTACAACAAACTTCCCCCTGCTTTTCTGTATAAGAACTGGCCATAAAGAAATTCTCTGGGTCAGGCACGGTGGCTCCCGTCTGCAATTCCAGCACTTTGGGAGGCTGAGGCTGGTGGATCATGAGGTCAGGAGATGGAGAGCATCCTGGCCTACATGGCGAAACCCCGTCTCTACTAAAAATACAAAAATTAGCGGGGCGTGGTGGTGCACGCCTGTAGGCCCAGCTACTCAGGAGACTGAGGCAGGAGAATTGCTTGAACCCAGCAGGTGGAGATTGCTGTGAGCGGAGATTGCAGAGAGCAGAGATTGCACCACTGCACTACAACCTGGGTGACAGAGTGAGACTCCGTCTCAAAAAAAAAAAGAAAGAAATTCTCTGGCATACCTTGTTTGATTGGGAGTCATAAGACCCCTAATGGCCAGGCACGGTAGCTCACGCCTGTAATCCCAGCACTTTGGGAGGCTGAAGCCAGTGAATCACTTGAGCTCAGGAGTTTGAGAGATCAGCCTGGCCAACATGGTAAAACCCTGTCTCTACTAAAAATACAGCAATTAGCCAGGCGTGGTGGCTCATGCCTGTAGTCTCAGCTACTGGAGAGGATCACCAGAGCACAGGAAGTCAAGGTTGCAGTGAGACAAGATCACACCACTGGACTCCATCTAGCCTGAGTGACAGAGTGAGACCCTGTCTCCAAAAAAAAAAAAAAAAAAAAAAAACGGCCAGGCACAGTGGCTCACGCCTGTAATCCCAGCACTCTAGGAGGCTGAGGCAGGCGGATCATGAGATCAAAAGATCGAGACCAACCTAGCCAACATGGTGAAACCCAGTATCCACTAAAAATACAAAAATTAGCTGGGTGTGGTTATGTGCACCTGTAGTCCCAGCTACTCAGGAGGCTGAGGCAGGAGAATCACTTGAACCCAGGAAGCAAAGGTTGCAGTGAGCCAAGATCACACCACTGCACTCCAGCCTGATGACAGAGCGAAACTCTGTCACACACACAAACACACACACACACACACACACACACACACACACACACAAAAAGAAAACTCAACCACTCCAGAAAGGGGCCTACACTATACTGGATGGAAGTACTGCTGTACAGTGAGGCCAAGAAAATTTTGAATAAATTTCTCCCTCAGTCTGTTACTACTGATCATATCCTTTTTGTCCAATCATATTTATACACGGTTGTCCATGCATTGAACCACAACATAAAAATGGATACTTCACCCTGAGTCTTTGGGCCTTCATTCTGAAGGCGCTCATGTCATGTAAAACTATAACTAAATACTTCAGTATGGACCAGGCACAGTAGCTCACATCTCTAAGCCACTGAGGGAGGCCAAGGTGGGAGGATCACTTGAGCCTAGGAGTTTCAGACCAGCCCAGGCAACACAGGGAGACCCTGTCTCTACAAAAAATAGAATTAAATAGCCTAGTGTCATGGCCTGCATCTGCGGTCCCAGCTGCTCAAGAGGCTGAAATGAGAGGACCCCATGAGTCCAGGAGTTTGAGGCTAAAGTGAGCTACGATTGTGCAACTGCACTCCAGCCTGGGCAACAGAATGAGACCCTGACTCCAAAACATAAATATTTTAAAAATAAAAATAATACTTTAATAGGAGAATTATTAATTATACTTTAATAATAATACCTGGTATGCTTTTCTCTGCTTAACCTGACTTTTGTTATAGATAGAAGTTTCAGACATGACCCTTATGATGGGTGAGGAAAGGTGTCACCCCTTTCCTCCCTACACCACCACCACAACAGAGCCAGTGGTTAAGAAATATATCCACCTATTTTTAGAGGATTTTTTAAAATCCTATAAATTACATATACTGTAAGGATAGAAAGTCAAACTGTCATTCAGTTTATTTTCTACAAAATGGAATATACATTGTATTTATTTTAAGAGGATTTTCATACTATAAAATAGGAGCTTATTAAAATAATTTTTAAATGTTCCAGAAAACTAAAAAAATAAACTATACCCCCAGCTTCACCATCCAAATGCCACCATCCTAATATTCTGGTCAACTTTTAGATAATTTTTATCTTTTTAAAATCTTTATCACAGATCTTTTACTTTGTTTTTAGAGTTGTAATTACACCACAATTTTTTTGGCTCTGCTACATATGAAGCATCAGTATTTCCATGTTGTTAATTTCTACAAACACAATCTTAATGCCTGCATTACATCTTGATGGTTCATAAAAATTTAATTTGGAAAAGAACAGCAAGGATTAGTCTCCTAAAACATCTCAGGAAGACAAAGGGGAGAAAATGTTCTGTTACCATTTAGCTTTCGCTTATTTATTACTTGTGAATAATTTACCCAAAAAGTATTAATCTGCAATTTGTATGTTCTAGGCACTACAGTGGGTAGTCAGCAAGACGGGATACAGACTTCCTCGCCTTACTTGATTCAGGGCCATTGTCACCACTGTGCTTCAGCTCTCTCTATGCTGTGCAAATTAAATAAAATAATTAGGTGAGTGATACTATGAGGCTAATTTCCAGTAGGGCAATAATGGTGAATGAGCAGCAGTAACAAGGACCCAGGCTCATCCAGGCTAGAATATAACCAAGCCTGGCCTCAAGATCCCAGCTCATGGCGAGAGAAGCAAGGACCAGCACACACAGCAGCTGCTGGCTGGCTGGCCAGTGAAGGACAGTGCCTCCCACTCAGGCCTGGGATACCCGAAGCCACACCAAGAGCAGTCTAGGAAGCTGAACAGTCTTATGAGGAGGCAATACCATGTCATGACTTCCTCCTGGACTGGTGGTTTAGCAGGCCTGAGTTTTATCCCAAGCTTGTAGAGAATGTATTGAACATACTTGGTCTGTAGTTTTCTCATCCATAACATAAGGATGGATCTAGACACTATTAGTTCTTCCAGCTAAATAAGTGTGATTCCATGACACTATAAAAAGTGGGACTCAGCCAGGTGCAGCGGCTCACGCCTGTAATCACACCACTTTATAAGGCCAAGACAAGGGGATCACTTGAAGTCAGGAGTTCAAGACAAGCCTGGCCAATATGGTGAAACTCCATCTCTGCAAAAAATAGAAAAATTAGCCAGGCGTGGTGGCGCACACCTGTAATCCCAGCTACTCAGGAGGCTGAGGCAGGAGAGTTGCTTGAATCCAGGAGTCAAAGGTTGTAGTGAGCCAAGATCATACCACTGCACTCCAGCCTCAGCGACAGAGCAAGACTCCATCTTAAAAAAAAAAAAAAAGCAGGACTCATAGAAGCACCAAGTCCAACCATCTTACCAATATTAACGCATATTTCAAATACCAGGAATGGTGGGGAAAGAACAGTTTCTTGCTGCTCTCGAAGTTACATATCTTCCAGTTCAGTTACTAAGCTCTTCTGGGTTGTGAGAAATCTTCACTCTGGCTGGCAGTGCCAGTGAAGCCAGGGTGAAGGTTGCATCTCTGCATTCTCCTGGATAATCAGCTGAGCTCTCTCTTCCACCACCAGAGGCTGAACACCTTCCCCAGGGACCCACTGAGGGTGTAGGGTCAGTTCAAACCTGACTTCCTACTGGAAAAGTTAAGTGATGTTCTCTGACATTACGGAAACTAGAGGGAAAATTCTCTTTAGTATTAGAAAAAGTCATTTATTTCTCTAAATGATTATTATTTCCATATGATTAGTGTTTCTTTACAAATTCTTTTTTTCTTTATAAATTCAATACAATTAAAAAAAGATGGCTGGGCGTGGTGGCTCATGCCTGTAATCCCAACACTTCGGGTGGCCAAGGCAGGAGGACCACTTGGTGCCAGAAGTTTGAGACCAGCCTGGCCAATATGGTGAAACTCTGTCGCTACTAAAATTACAAAAATTAGCCAGGCTTGGTGGTGTGCACCTATAGTCCCAGCTACTTGGGAGGCTGAGGCAGAAGAATCACTTGAACCCAAGGGGCAGAGGTTGCAGAGAGCTGAGATCATACCACTGCACTCCAGCCTCAGCGACAGAGCAAAACTCCATCTCAAAAAAAAGAATGAATAGTCTGTATCATTTTAAACACAAAATTAATAAGGCTACTACTCCAATAAGTACAAGATAAATTCTGTCAGTTGAGACATCTAATTACAAAATATAAAATTGACAAACATCCAGTAGATAAATTTTGCACCTAATAATTGACTTTACACCTATTAATCACATAATGTATTCTTTTTTTTGAGACGGAGTCTTGCTCTGTCACCAGGCTGGAGTGCAGTAGCGAGATCTCAGCTCACTGCAACCGCTGCCTTCTGGGTTCAAGCAATTCCCCTGCCCTAGTCTACCAGATAGGTGGGACTACAGGCATGCACCACCACGCCCAGCTAATTTTTTGTATTTTAGTAGAGACAGGGTTTCACCATGTTGGCCAGGATGGTCTCAATCTCCTGACCTCGTGATCCACCCACCTGAGCCTCCCAAAGTGCTGGGACTACAGGCATGAGCCACTGAGCCCACTGGCCCAATGTATACTTAAAATTACGTTGTTCTACCTACCTCTTAAAGTCTATGATTAAAAAAGAAAAAAGGAAGCCCAAGAGGCTGGCCAAGTCTTTCTTTGAAGAGGCATCTGGACAATGCATCACAGTGTCCACCACATTAAGCTCTGAAAACCATCGCTCTGGCTACTTCTCTGCTTAAAATAGTTCAAAGGCTCCCTCGACTGCACTTAAGATTCTTCAGGAGCTGGGGCCTTCCTATTTCATCACCGTCTTCTGACACTCTCACATAGGCCCTGAGGCTACAAACTTGGCCGAAGAATCGAAGCTCTCTTTAAGGCCCCGGGTTCCCTCTCACCTTCCCATCTTTGTACACGCCATCTCTCCTATCCCATCCATGTGGACAACTCCATCTGACCCAGGCAGAGCGAGGTGAACTGCCTTGGTGCCCACTATACACCCCGTGCCACAATCTCAGCGTTATCTATCACACTTGTCTCAGACACATCTCCGGGTCTGAGGCCTCACTGCACCCTGAGCTCCTTAAAGTACCACTTTCTTCTTTGTATCTAGTTCCAAGCACCAAGTCTGATGCAAAGTAGGTACCAAGCAGACATGCAAGAAGTTACTGGAGAGATGGACAGAATCACTGAACACTCTCAGCGAGTACCTCCTACCTTTATGCTTTTCTTAGTTTTTCTGTCTTGGGAAGAAAAGCCTTTCCTGTATGCCCCAGGTCATGTCACGGAACCTGCTCCACGTGCCCCCGGAAGGCTTCTGTAGCAGCACCGTCCTGCTTGCTAAGCCTGGAAATTCCACCTTCTCCACTGTGGTCTACGACAGAGCCTGCTTTCCATTTCACTTACCCTCGATACTCTGTCTTTAGTTTGTTTGAGATGGTCCAGGAGGGGAAAGAAGCTTAGGGTGTCCCTCTGGTCCTGACATCCTGGCTGTGGCTCCTCTCTAAGCTTCGCTCTGAGCGGCTCTCCTTCATCTCCTGGGTGGCACCAAGCGCCTGCCTCTCAGCTCTCCATGGGTCACACATCACTACCCAATGACTCTGCACACAAAAAAATCTCTTCCTGAGGGCACAACGTATTTTTTCATTTCAAAAAGAGTTCATACTTTCCCAACTCCTCTCACGCCCAAGCCAAAAACAAAAGTTTACCAGCTTCTGTATTTAAGCAATATAACCAGGGCTACATTTATATCTTAGTTAAGAAAACTTCAAGCTTGTTTCTGGAACAATTATTCCCAAATTCAAATTCAAAACACCTCTGTAGGAAATTTATCGTCCAATATAATCTTTTTTCTTTTTTGTATTTTCAGCCTTGATTTATAGGCATTTCCTCACAATAAGCGTACAACAAAGGCCCAGCGCAGTGGCAAACACCTGTAATCTCAGCACTTTGGGAGGCCAAGGCAGAAGGACTGCTTGAGCCCACGAGTTCAAGACAAGCCTGGACAACATAGCAAAACCTCATCTCTACCAAAAAAAAGTTAGCCAGGCGTGGAGCTGTACGTAGTCCAAGCTTCCTGGGAGGTCAAGGTGGGAGGATCATCTGAGCCTGGTGATTGAGGCTACAGTGAGCCATGATTCCACAACTGCACTCCAGCCTGGGTAACAGAGCGAGACCCTGACTTTAATAAATGAATAAATAGACTGAGCACAGTGTCTTACACCTTCAATCTCAGCACTTTGGGAGGCCAAGGCGGGCGGATCACTTGAGGTCAAGAGTTGAAGACTAGCCCGGCCAACATGGCAAAATCCCATCTCTACTAAAAATACAAACATTAGCCAGACATGAAGGCGTGCGCCTGTAGTCTCAGATACTCAGGAGGCTGAGGCAGGAGAAATGCTTGAACCCAGGAGGCAGAAGTTGCAGTGAGCCAAGATAGCACCACTGCACTCCAGCATGGGCAGCTCCATCTCCAAAAAAAAAAAGAAGAAATAACATGTAAAAGAATAAAGAATTGAAGCATATTTGCCAATAAATACTGACTAATTCATTCAAAAAAAGAGTGCTTACTATGCACTAAGCATTTATATACATTATGTCATTTAATCCTCATAAAACTTCTCTGACATGGATACTAACCTTATCTCCAATTTATAGATGAAACCAAGGCTCAAGGAAGCAAAGTGCTTTATCCTAAGTGGCTCTGCCACTGTGTCTCTGGGCTGCATCCTTAGTCCACAGTCCCAACCTCTATTTCATATAATACCAAAATGAGATGATCAGGATAAGTAACCTTTCCACAAAAAATTGTATATATTTTTTTCTTTTGAGATAGGGTCCCACTCTGTCACACACACTGGAGTGCAGTGGCACCATTATAGCTCACTGCAGCCTTGATATCCCAGACTCAAGCAATCCTCCCACCTCAGCCTCCCAAGTAGCTGGGACCATAGGCATGTGACACCACACCCAGCTAATTTTTTTTTTTTACTTTGTGTAGAGATGAGGACTCCTTATGTTACCCAGACAGGTCTCGAACTCCTGGACTCAAGCAATCATTTCACCCTGGCCTCTCAAAGTGCTGAAATTACTGGTGTGAGCCACCACTCACCCAGCCTCTACATGTTACTCATTCACTAACATTACTATTTGTTTTCAATCAAGAGTGATAGAAATTCCTGCTAAATACAATATATAGAATATGTTTTAAGTTCTCTTTGGTGACTTAACACCATTATTAATATCAATTACTATACTCGTATCTAATTACAACTATAAATGGAATTTAACTGCTAATTCATCCTAATGATGATATTGTTCAAGCTGACATTTGTCAGGATGCAAGGAGCTGACAGCTTCTCATCCGCACTTCCATGTACTCATGCAATTACCACAAGCAGGAGGCTGAGCTTCCGCCTTTTTGCTATTACACAAGGACCTACAGCTCCACCTGCATCACAGACCTTTTGAGAAGGTTCGAATAGTTCACACAAAGCATGACCAATAACCTGTAAACTGCAGCAGGGTTGTAGCCTTATTATCTTTCTTCAGTGAAATGCTTGGATTTTAAACTCTTTCTCTCAAACATTATTCTAAAGAGGAATAAAATTCCCATAAGGTTAACAGTCTCCATAATTCAATCGTCTATCTGGCTGGTCAATCAGAAATATGTTATAGTTTCCAATAACTAACATCAGTAATAGTGCCATTGTTCTAATGGTTTCTGCAAGGCTATAGTACTAAGGCCAGGTAAAGCTGGTGTTTCTTCAAGTGGTGTTGAATAAGCAACATCTTATCCACTGGACATCTGCATGACATGAAGCAACACATTGCCTGATGTGGCAGATGTGAGAATTCACTGAGAGAGAAATTAATTTGAATTATTTCCAATTCTTTAGAAATATATATAAATATCCATAAATATATAATTATCCATATATATTTATATAAGTATATATATATTTTTATATATACATAAACTAATCTGTATTATCTCTTGAACTCAAAAGATCAGATTGTTTTGTTTTGGTTTGTTTATTTATTGTAAAGACAAGGTCTCACTATGTTGCCTAGGCTGGTCTCAAACTCCTGTCTTCAGACAATTCTCCCAAAGTGCTGGGATTACAGCCATGAGTCACTATGCCTGGCCCAAATTTTTATTCTATAGCAATATCCCACGAAGTAACTGAAGACAATTAGCCTGGTAATAGCTTCATATTCAAAGGCATAAAAGTTTTCTTTGAGGCCAGGCATGGTGGCTCAAACCTATAATCCCAACACTTTGGGAAGCCAAGGCAGGCAGATTGCTTCCGCCCAGGAATCCAGGACCAGTCTAGCCAACCTGGAGAAAGCCTGTCTCTACAAAAAAAAGAAAAAGAAAGAAAGAAAAAAAAAAAAATTGCCAGGTGCAGTGGTTCACTCCTGTAATCCCAACACCTTTGGGAGGCCAAGGCGGGCAGATCACAAGGTCAAGAGTTCGAGACCAGCCTGGCCAATATGGTGAAATCCCATCTCTACTAAAAATACAAAAAAAATTAGCCAGGTGTGGTGGCACATGCCTGTAATCCCAGCTGCTCCAGAGGCTGAGGCAGAAGAATTGCTTGAACCAGGGAGGCTGAGATTGAAGTAAGCCAAGATTGTGCCACTACAGTCCAGCCTGGGCAACAGAATGAGACTCTGTCTCAAAAAAAAAAAAACTGTTTTACATTAGCCAGTCATGATGGCACACACCTGTAGTCCCAGCTATTTGAGAGGCTTAGGCTGGAGGATTGCTTGAGACCAGGAAGCAAAGGCTGCAGTGAGCCATGATCACACCTCTGTACTGCAGCCTGGGCAACAGAGGGAGATCCTGTCTAAAAAAGGAAAAAAAAAAATTAAAGTCTACAGAAAATATTAAATAAGAAAATACTAAGATAAACAGAATCCAATGTTGATATTCAATAGGAATGTAACCATATAAATATACACCCATATAAACAAGCATTAAAAGGTAAAGTACAAAAATACTTATGCTAGGTGATGTAACATAGAATTCTTTTGTTTTCAAACACAGAATTATTATTCAAAGTCTTTTAGCATGATTGCTACCTCATCTTCTAAATGAAAAATATGTAACCCCCACACAGTTTTTAAAATCACTTCAGGCAGGCGCAGTGGTTCACGCCTGCAGTCCCAGCACTTTGGGACACTGAGGCAAGTGGATTATTTGAGGTCAGGGGTTCAAGACCATCCTGGCCAACAAGGTGAAACCCTCTCTACTAAAATGACAAACATTAGTTGGGCAGTTGTGGCGCACATCTGCAATCCCAGCTATTCAGGAGGCTGAGGCAGGAGACTCACTTGAGCCTGGGAGGCAGAGGTGACGTGAGACGAGATTATGCCACTGTACTCCAGTCTGGGAGACAGAGTGAAACCCTGTCTCAAATAAATAAACAAATAAATAAGACCGCTTAACGTCAACCTTTGTCACATCCCTTTTATCAAGTGAAATTAAATAAGAAAATAAATAAAATTAAATTTAGAAAGTTCTCATCCATAAAATGAAACATAACCAGAGAAGAAAATACTTTCTTAAGAATGTGACTTGTGGTTAATAAAAAGAATAAACCTACATCAATTCCTTTAGAGATTTAACTTCCATGCCACTGTGATATCTTTTGCTGGTTGGTGCTAGAAACCCAAGTATCCCCCCCATTAACCTTGGCTCATTTCTTGAATTCTCTGGTGTTGCTTTTTCAGACTAACTGAAGAATTTAATCTTGCAATATTTGTAAAATATGCTATCTGTGGATACCAAAGGGAAAACACAAAAATACTTTTGTCCTCTGTTGCTTATTTATCCGGGTAGATTCATTTTTCCTCCTTTGTCTCCAGCTGGGGCGAGGGAACTTTTGGAAGCCCCTTTGTTCCTTAGTAAAGTTACATATTACCATTCTCCCTTTCCTATCTGAGCACAATGAACAGTCTCCCAGATTGCTTTCCACCTACCTTCCCAGCTTCCTTTATAGGATACAATAGCCGCCTGTGCCTTTCCTGGAAGAAATGAACAGCTACAGACTATTTGAGGTAACTGTCAGAATTCAGGGGATGGAGACCCTTTGTGGGCTCCAACCACTTCTCCCAAGGATCCATGGCCTGAATCTCTGCTTGTCTCCTTCATCTACCCACAGTTCAGGTTCACTGGGGCTGATTCTAGTGAAGAATGCACAGAGGCTAATTTTTAGAGGGTTTTCCTGCCTCGGTAGGGGAGTCATTCCCTAAAAGAAAAAAATTTTTAAATCAATCTTCTGATAAAACTTGCACAAAAGGAGACTTTTCAATGTCTTTTGTTATTGAGACAAATTAACCCTAACTCAGGGTTGGGTTAGATCATGGAATGGTTTTCAATTTCCCCCATGACAGTCTCTTGGCTCATAAGGCAGTCTGTGTTCCTTTAAACTCCTTAGCACATACCACCACACCCAACTGAACTTTTTTTGGTAGGGGTCTTGCTATGTTGCCCAGGCTGGTCTTAAACTCCTGGCCTCAGCCAGGTGCTGTGGCTCAGACCTGTAATCCCAGCACTTTGAGAGGCCGAAGCGGGTGGATCAGAAGGTCAGGAGATGGAGATCATCCTGGCCAATGTGGTGAAATCCCGTCTCTACTAAAATGCAAAAAAACTAGCCAGGCATGGTAGCATGCACCTGTAGTCCCAGCTACTCGGGAGGCTTGAGGCAGGAGAACAGCTTGAACCCAGGAGGCGGAGGTTGCAGTGAGCTGAGATTGTGCCACTGCACTCCAGCCTGGCGAAAGAGCGAGGAAAAAAAAAAAAAAACTCCCGGCCTCAAGCAAGCCTCCCACCTCAGCCTCCCAAAGCACTGAGATTACAGGCATGAGCCACCATACGCGTCCAAACTATATGACCTAATGGTTTCAGTCAGATATTTAAGAGTTATGCCTAGAGTATTTTTCTTTTTTGATCACTGCTTTAAAAGGGGGCTTCAGAGGCTGCGCGCAGTGGGAGGCCGAGGTGGCTGGATCACTAGGGGTCAGGAGTTTGAGACCAGCCTGGCTAACATGGTGAAACCGCATCTCTACTAAAAATACAAAAATTATCTGGGTGTGGTGGTGGGAACCTATAATCCCAGCTACTCAGGAGGCTGAGGCAGGAGAATCTCTTGAACCCAGGAGGCAGAGGTTACAGTGAGCCCAGGTCATGCCGTTGCACTCCAGCCTGAGCGACAAGAGCAAAACTCCATCTCAAAAAAACAAGTGGGGGGACCTTCAGGCTAGGCGCAGTGCATCACACCTGTAATCCCAACACTTTGGAAGGCCAAGGCGGGTGGATCACCTGAGATCAGGAGAATTTGAGACCAGCCTGGCCAACATGGTAAAACGCTGTCTCTAGTAAAAATACAAAAATCAGCCAGGCCTGGTGGCAGACATCTATAACCCCGGCTACTCAGGAGGTTGAAGCAGGGGATTGCTTGAACCTGAGAGGTAAAAGCTGCAGTAAGCCGAGATAGCACCAACCACTGCATTCCAGCCTGGGCAACAGAGTGAGACCCTGTCTCAAAAATAAAGAAAGAAAGAAAGAAAAATAAATAAAAGGAGGCTTCAGCAGGAGAAATGAAACAATCACAACCCAGGGAGAATGCCTGTCAGCCAACGATTGTCTTGATTCTTGTATGGCCCCAAATATGAAATACTAACCAACTTCTCTAGATAATCAACCAATCCTCCCCAGCTCCCCATAAAGGTGTTCACTGCCTCCCAGGCAAGCCTCTTACCAGGGCTACAGACTTTATGGGATTGTGTGGGTGTACCAAGTGTAGGCCAAGGAGATCTAGACATGCCAGTCCCACAGAGTGGAGATCATAATCATGTTCCCACAGGTGCCATTTCTTATTCACCCACCCACTCACCATACAAAGAACACCATGTTGGGGGAGGAGGGGGAGAGGAAAAAAAAAAAAAACA
>PVKP010032417.1:0-25956 GCA_004027715.1 Plecturocebus donacophilus | reverse complement strand
TGTTCTTAGTTTCTTTGCATTGGGTTAGAACATGTTCTTTTAGCTCACAGAAGATTCTTATTATCCACCTTCTGAAGCCTGATTCTGTGAGTTCATCACACTCATCCTCCGTCAAGCCTTGTTCTCTTGCTGATGAGGAGCTGCGATCTCTGGTAGGAGGAGAAGCATTCTGATTTCGGGTGTTCTCAGCCTTTTTGCACTGGTTTCTTCCCATTTTTGTGGATTTATCCACCTGTCGTTTTTGTAATTGCCGACTTTGAGATTGGGTCTCTGAGTGGGCGTCCGGCTTGTTGGTGATGAAGTTTTTTCTGTTTCTTAGTTTTCCTTCGGGGGGCGCTCCTTCCCCACAGAGCTGGGCCTTCCCGGGTTCAGCTGCGCTTCTCAGTCCTCAGCGCTTCCAATTGCTGTTCTCCTTGTGGGGATGGGACCAGCCGCGCCCGACCAAAAGGGCACCACCCAGTCCCGCACACTCCGCACTGAGAAGCGCCGCACGGGCCAAAAGAGTCGCACTGGCGACCTGCGTGGCTCCCTCACCGGGAATCTCCCAGTCCGTGGGCATCAAATATTCGTCTGCAACTGCGGCGTCCACTCGCTCTCTGCGCCCTCACCGCGAGCCACAATCCCGAGCTGCTGCTACGCGGCCATTTTGGATCTCTCTCTGCCCGGTGATGAAGTTTTTCTGTTTCTTAGTTTTCCTTTGGCGGACGCCGGTTCCGCTCTGAGCCAGACCTTCCCGGGTTCGCTGCGCCCGCTGTGAAACTCTCCGTCCTCATTGCTTCCAATTGCTGTTTTCCTTGTGGGGATGGGACCAGCCGAGCCCGTCCGTCCCGTATACTCCGCACCGGGAAGCGCCGCGCTGGGTGCTGGCAAAACAGCTGCGCCGGCCAAAAGAGTCGCGCCGGCGACCCGCGTGGCTTCTCCGCCGGGAATCTCCCGGTCTGTGGGCAACAAAAACTCGTCGGAAAGTGTGGCGTCCACTCGTTCTCTGCGCTTTCACTGGGAGCTACATTCCTGAGCTGTTGTTAGTCGGCCATCTTGGATCTCTCTCTCTGTAATCTAATCAATATGATACAGAGACAAATTGTGGGTGGACTCGAACAGAGAGACTCCAGGAATAGCTCTTAGAATATATGGTAATTTAAAGAGGGCAGATCTGTTCAACTGGAAAAGAATGAATCATTTCATAAGTGGTTTTGATACAAATGGCTGTCTATTTGGAAGAAAATATAAGTAGACTACTACTTCACACCAAATGCAGACATACATTCTAAATAGATAAAAGGCTTAAATGTAAACCCCACCTGCCACACATACCACCTTCTCTATGAAAATTCCTGTGATTTTATCAGTCAAAAGGAAACTCTCCTTGCTCCCTGAACTTGCATATAGCTTTGGGTGTATCATCTGAGGATACCATTTGAAATTTAGGAAACTGAGTAAGCTGTCTGGTTCGTCTTTTCTCAAATGCACCTGTCTAGGCAGGGAATTCAATCTACAAAGAACATCCCTGACAACTTAGCTATTCACTAACACTGCAAAACCCCCATCTTCTACACTCCCAATCGCCCACAGGTAACTTTGCTTTCTCCTCCTTAGAGGAGATGGAGGTCATCTGGTTCCAGGAGTCCCAGTCCTGTCTCATGATACAGCCACCTTCTCACTTCCCCTTTGCCTGGGCTTCCCAGATGCTATGTTGAGTCAGTTCCCTTCTTCCCCACTCATTTTTGTCCTCTGCTCTTCTGTTTATGTCTCCCTCTACTCATCCCAGGGCTGGTGGCTACCCTCCAAATTTAATCCTTATTCCTGTGCCCTTTCTATTCCCTCTCTGCAGCTAGGTCTCCATTCCCAATCCTTAACGCTCAGGATTCCCAATTTATATTTTCAGTTTTTAACCTGTCATCCAAGTTCTAGCCTTGCGTCTATAATCATTACCTATTTCCTCTTGAACACCTTATTTCTTTATTTCTATTAGTGGTAGTTCCGTCCTTCCAAGCATAAAATGTGAGTGTGACTTTTGACTCTTCTTCATTAATATCCAGTTAGTTTCTAAGTTCCATTCAAAATGTCTTACTGGATTCCCACTGCCACCACCATTGTGGGAAAGCCCATGACCCGTAAGCTTAAATTTTCTATCTAAGTCAACTCCCCTGGATCCTCTTCTACCAGCATAACCTTTCTTCAACAACATTCTCACAAGGCCTGTCTTATGCTCAGGGGGCTTGTGCTATGCAAGTCTGCAGTATCCCAAATCCTCACTGCTTAGCCCAAGGTCTTAAGAAATATACCCGTCTCCCTCTCTCCCTCCTCAGCACAAAGTCTTTGTATAGCTAAGGTGGGCTCTTGAACCTGAAAGGTCCAGGACCACTGCAAATAAAAACTGCTCACTGAACATGGATCAATTAATTGGGTGATGGGTAGAAGACACTAGAAAATACAACCTTTAAAGAATGCCAACAACAAACATTACTTAACAAAGCAACTCACCCTGATCAAACAAATATGCATCTTTTTAAAAGGAGTAAGGAATGAAATATAACAGCCATAAAAAGATATTGGATCTTAACATATAATAAAATCTATCTAAAACAATTAAAAAACAAAGGTAGTGGAAATGGCAAAAGCGACAGTATCAAACTCAAGGTGTCATGGTTTCAGAGGGCAGGTGCCAATCATCTGAGTACCACCCTGACTTTTATTTACAATGCCTGGGAGTGCCATTGAACCTAGGGGTTGGGTGTAGGGAGGGCATCATTCTGAGTGGGAGAGCCTATCTCAATCTAGCTTTCATGCCAGGCTACGCCACAAGGCCTCACACAGGTGCATAGCACTGGTTGAGCAGGGTACAGCCGACTTCAGACACAGTCAGAGGGCTGGCACAGGACTTCCCATTTGCTGCCTTTCAGATGCTTCCAAATCACTTTGCCTTTCAGAAGAAACAGGAAAAAGAAGTGGGGGAAAGGAGGGTGATGGTGTTTGACTGTATCCCCACCCAAATCTCACCTCAAAATGTAGTCCCCACATCAGAGGAGGGGATTACAGGAGGCCTGGTGGAAGGTGATTGGATCACGGGGGCGGTTTCCTCCCATGCTGTTCTTGTGATACTGTGGGAGTTCTCACCAGATCTGATGGCTTAAGTGTGTGGTGGTTCCCACCCACCTTCCTCCTGCTGCTATGAGAAGACATGCCTTGCTTCCCCTTCCCTTTTCCCCACCATCATTCTACATTTCCTTAAACCCCTACATCATGGTTTCTGTTAAGCCTGTGGAACTGTGAGTCAATGAAACCTCTTTTCTTCATTAATTACCCGGTTTCAGGTAGTTCTTCATAGCAGTGTGAGAACAAACTAATATAGAAGGTAAAAAGGAGACATCCAAAAAGTACAACTTTCTGCCCCAAGGAAGGTTTAAAGGAAGGCAACAGTCTGCCCTTGAATGAAGTTTCCAGTATAGAGAGGCCAACTTACCTCTACTTTTTCTACTACTTGCTTCCCAAAGGAGCAAACTTTGGTGGAACAGGTGACTGTCATATTTTCAGAACTCTCGTACTGACTGGTTACACCATAAAAAGCCCCAGCATCATCTTGAATATTGCAGTTTAAATCAGCCTGTTGGAAAGGAAATGGAGGTGTGGGTTATTCTCTCATCCCCGGAGTCATGGCACCGAGCATTAACTTTCAGAGTAAGACCTCCACTTGGCTGAATGAAGACAGTGGCTGGCTTGGGAAGGTAATGCTCTTCTAGAAACAAGTTCAGTGCCCATCTGTCATTTTTTGAAGAGGGTGCTAATTTGGACAGTCCTCTCTTGAAATGATATGCTACATGTATCGATTTTGTTTTACTTTCTTGCATTCAGTATCAGAATAATAATACCTTGCAATAAAAGATCCACAAGGTCTCTGAAGTATGCACAGAAAGCAGGATATCAATTGGATTCATATTCACTCATCTTCAGAGATTTTTTTCAAAAAACAAGAGACTGCAGCTGACTAGCCATTTGTCATACACACACACACAAACTTTATTAAAAATTAGAGTATCTGGAGGGGAAATGGTTCCTATTAAAGACTGGCTTAGAAAGATGTTAAATAATGAACGTAAGTTGCCATTCATTTAACACATTTTATTAAGTACCTACTACGAGAAGTTCATGCTAGACAATGTGCAGGTCTTGGATACAACTAATATGGAAGATAAATAAAATAACTGTAATTCAGACAGAAAATAAGTACCATGTAAAAGATACTTAGAGTTCCAGCAATAGAAGGCATGACTTTCCACTGGAGGTCTCAGTTCAGGAATAATTTAGATTAGCACATGCAGGGAAGGCTGGGGGTACAGTGCAGACAAAGGCCTGGAGTGCTGCATTCTAGCTTCTGTGCACTTAGACTGGGAGTTTGGAAGTACAACTAGGGTACAGGTTATGAGGGGCTAAAAAGGGGTACAGATTATATTCTGTAGGACATGGAGACCCCTTCAGAGCTTGAGTGCTAAGGAAGTGATGTGATTAGTACTGTTTCAGAGAGAAATGTCTTCAGCAGGATGCAATGTCCACTGGAGAAACTGGCTGCTGCAGTGTTTGGACCACTGCTGTGGTCTGAATGTGGCCCCCAAATACATGCATTGGAAACTTAATCCCCAGTGCAACAGTGTTGGGAGGTGGGGCCTATTGGGAGGGGTGTAGGTGTTGAGCCTCTGTCCTTGCATACGGGTTAATGCTGCTATAAATAGGGCTTCCAGGAGTAAGTTGACTCTCTGGCCCTTCATCTGCCTTCCACCAGATGCAGCAGCCTTGATCTTGGACTTCCCAGCCTCTAGAAATCTGAGAAATAAATTTCTGTTCTTTATAAATTACCCAGGCTGTGGCATTCTGTTGTAGCAACACAAAACAGACCAAGACGGCCAAGGAGTAGTTTCCTTCCCTCAAATACCTACCAACCCCTTGCTCCACATCAGACATGGTGTTCAGAGCTGAAGATAAGAACAAGCAAAAGCTGAGCCAGGGCCTGCTCTCCTGAGGCTTACGATTAAATGAGTAGCATACCACACAGAGCTAAAGCACTAGGGAGAGAGGTACAGGGGGATACAAGCACAATCTGTGGGGAGTGGTCCCCAAGGTCAGGTGCTCTTCTGATGATGATGCACCTCAGATCCCAAGAAAGATGAGGCTTAGGCAAGAAGGAACATTCCTTAAGAGAGAAGACAGTGCTCAAAGGGCACACAGCCAAAAAGAAGGACTAAAGAAAGAGCAAGAGAGAAAGGATGGAAGGAAAGCTGGGGAGGTGGGAGGGCTTGGGTCTCATATCCTGAGACCAAAGGGGACAGTGAGCAGACAGGCCTGGAAGAGTGACAGGGCAGAGTCAGCTCTGCATTCAAAAGGCACCTCTGAGCACAGCTCAGAGAAGACTCCAGGAGAGAGCAGAGAGAATGTATACATATACCAGGAGGCCATTATAGCAGTTCAAGCAACAGATGATAAAATGTGGGCTGCTATGGTGGCTGTTGAAGCAGAGGTGCATGGATCTCACACTCAAATGAGATTTTATATTTTGTGCCGTTTGGCTTTTTTTTTTTTTTTTCCTTGAGACAGGGTTTGCCTCTGTCACTTAGGCTGGAGTACAGTGGTGTGAGGCTCACTGCAACCTCCGCCTCCCAGGTTCAATAGATTCTCATGCCTCAGCCTCCCAAGTAGCTGAGATTACAGGCATGTGCCACCATGCCCAATTAATTTTTGTATTTCTAGTAGTGACAGGGTTATACAATGGTGCCCAGGCTGGTCTCAAACTCCTGGCCTCAAGTGATCTGCCCGCCTCAGCCACTCTCAGTGCTGAGATTACAGGTGTGAGGCACCGAATTGCACTAGATTTGGCAGATTCTGACTGGCTAATTTTTGTACCTTGACTAATTTTTGTGCCTTGACAGGCACTAACCACTAAGACGAGTCATCTTATATCCTTTAAAATAAATACCTGCATTTAAATATCTTTCTTCAATTGGTTATTAGGAAAATGTCCATCTCCTTAGGCAAAACTTCCTATTTTCTGCCTACAAAGAGAACCATGTACTCCATGTTCCCTTTTCACCTTATGTGCCAAGAAATTCAAAGCTAAATTCAGAGTTCAACTACAGTAATTAACTTGCCCCAGGTGCTTCTAATAGCTACTAGCAGTCAGGGTACAGTTCCTTTTACTGGTTTCCAATCTGCTTTAACTTGTACTTATCCGGTTTTACATTACCCATAAATGTAGTGAGTTTTCTCACATTCTGCTTTTTGGATTTTATGAGGTATAGATCATAAATAAATAAAAATATCCAGGTGTGCATTTTTCTCACATTCAAAGGTTTAACATTTGGCTCCACAAAAGAGCAGCTCAGCAGGAAATCATGCATGTCTTTCCCTAACTGAGATCAACATCTGAGCTCCCAAGGCTGATGAGGCCTCTGGGTCTAACTGAGCTCCAACCTCCAGGGGTAAAGGGCTACCATATACCCCAGGCACACAGGGGCTCTGAACACTGTAATTCCCACTGAGCTTTCCACATGGTGGTGTTACCTTCAAGAACTGCTGCTGCCTTGCCTTGCTGCCACCTTAGAATATTTTGCTGTGAACAGCAGCTCAGGTGTTTTATGGTGGCGGGATTAATGCTCTTAACTATTACGATGTAGCTTGTGCCAAAATGTTCCAGTATTTTTTTTTTTAAGTAAAAACATGCATGTGGTAAATAGAGGGGGGAGAATTAAAACTGTAAAAAAGCCACTGACACCCAAATTCGTCAACCTCCCTAAGGGTAACCAGCATTATCCATTTCTCAAGTGTCCTTTCAGAGATATTTAGCACTTACCCTTTTTCACACAAATAGTAGCATACTATATTAACTTTTCTAAAACCTTGAATTAAACATATATATATATATACATCTTAAAACTCATATAGTACTAATAGGGAATTTCAGTATTACAAAGTCTAGGCATTTAAAATAATAAACAGCCACACTTTCTACTGGCTGCATACTGTCCTATGGCACAGATATACAGTAATTTTTCTTTTTTTTTGAGATGGAGCCTTACTCTGCCGCCAAGGCTGGAATGCAGTGGCGTACTCTCGGCTCACTGCAACCTCCGCCTCCTGGGTTCAAGCAATTCTCCTGCCTCAGCCTCCTGAGTGTCTGCGATTATAGGCGTCTGCCACCACACCCGGCTAATTTTTGTATTTTTAGTAGAGACAGGGTTTCACCATCTTGGCCAGGCTGGTCCTGAACTCCTGACTTTGTGATCCACCCACCGTGACCTCCCAAAGTGCTAGGACTACAGGTGTGAGCCACCATGCCAGGCCAATATGCCATAATTTAAAACATGCTCTATTGGTGAATATTTAGGATGCTTCCCAACAATGCCGCAATTAAGTTTGTGTTGAGGAAAAGGTGCATTAGAAGTTATTTTTATTTTTCTTTCAACTTTAAATTCCCAGCTTTGAAAGGGAGTATTCATGTGTTATGAATACACTGTAAGCTAATATTATACTAGTTGATTTTGATGTAATCAAGTTGTTTTGAAAGACTATTAAATAATCAAATTCAGTCCAGCAAGCTGGGTGTGGCAGCACACCTGTAGTCTCAGTTACTCACAAGGCTGAGGCAGGAGGCTCATTTAAGCCCAGGAGTTTGAGATCAGCCTGGGCAACATAGCAAGAGCCTATCTCTAAGCAACGGGTGGGGGTGTCTAGTGGTTTTGGTATACAGAGTGGAATGTGGAAGGGAACACAGTGAAATAAGCAATTGTGTGTGGGGGGCAGGGGGTCACTAAGAGAGTAAATAGATTGAAACTGACAACCTTAACTTACTTAAAACATACAAAATAATCCATCAATATATATAATTTTAAAATGTTAACTAAGTTTAGAATGACATTCACCATGATTTGATGTTAGTGAAAATGCTGAATATGTTCACAAGTGTCATGCTTCTGTCTATATGAGGTTCCATGCTTAAGTGACACTGGTAAAAGCAACTGTCCCACAGCAGTGGCACACCTGGCAGATCTGACACATTTTTAAGACCCCTTTCCTTTATTTGACAAAATGATTTTCAATAGTAACCAGCACTCTTAGTTATTTAAAAATTTAAACATAAATATTCCAAAAGCAGAAATGAAGGAATGGAAAAAAAAAGTTGTTTCCTCATCTTCATTATCATTCTGCTACTGCTGCTCACTGACAAATCTATTTAACCACTGGAACAAGTAGCACCATAGGGACTGTGGACTCAGAGTACACCTGAATTGAGTCCGAGGCTGAGTCTACAGGTGTTACTAATGGAGAAGTAATATAATGGATAACGTGCATGCTAATTTGAAGCATATAGTTGTTTTACATATAAAAATTGAACATTATATATATTGTAAATGTACATATATTAAAAAAAAATTCAGCCGGGCACAACGGTTCACACTTGTAATCCTAGCACTTTCAGAGGTCGAGGCAGAGGGATCGCTTGAGCCCAGGGGTTCCAGACCAGCCTGGGCAACATAGGGAGGGTCCATACCTACAAATATATATTTTTTAATGAGCTGGACGTGGTGATCTGTAGTCCCAGCTACTTGGGAGGCTGAAGCAGGAAGCTTCCTTGAGCCCAGGAGTTTGAGGCCATGATTTGTGCCACTGCATCCAGCCTGGGCAACAGAACTAGATGCTGTCTCAAAAAAAATTAATTAAAAAAAAATAAAAATTCAGCCAGACTCGGTGGCTCACACCTGTAATCCCAGCACTTTGGGAGGCCAAGGCGGGCAGATCACGAGGCCGAGAGATCTCTCTTGACCATCCTGGCCGACATGGTGAAACCCCGTCTCTACTAAAAATACAAAAATTAGCTGGGTGTGGTGTCATGCGCCTGTAGTCCCAGTTACTCGGGAGGCTGAGGCAGGAGAATTGCTTGAAACCAGGAGATGAAGGTTGCAGTGAGCCGAGATTGCACCACTGCACTCCAGCCTGCGAGACTCTGTCTCAAAAAATAAATAAATAAATACATAAATAAAAATTCAACACTAACTTCACCAATTATTTAGGACTTAGGCCAACAAAGGAGGTTTTGTAAGTTAATGTGATAATAATAAAAATGTATTTTTTTTTTTTTTGCCATTGTGTGCAAATTCCCTATAGCCAAGCAACGTCCTTAATGCCTGCAGCTGGGGCAGATCGTTACCACCACCTTGGCATCTACCATTGTCTCTTAAAACTCCCCAATTTTGGTGGCTGCATAATATTCCATTCGTGTCCTTTGTAGGGACATGGATGAACCTGGAAACCACCATTCTCAGCAAACTGACATAAGAACAGAAAATCAAACACCACATGTTCTCACTCATAGGCGAGTGTTGAACAATGAGAACACATGGACACAGGGCGGGGAGCATCACACATTGGGGTCTGTCAGGGGGAAATAAGGGAGGGACAGTTCGGGATGGGGAGTTGGAGAGAGATAGCATGGGGAGAAATGCCAGATATAGGTGATGGGAGGAAGGCAGCAAATCACACTGCCATGTGTGTACCTATGCAACAACTTTGCATGTTCTTCACATGTACCCCAAAACCTAAAATGCAATTTAAAAAAACTCCCAAATTTTAATACAGCTTTCATTTGGAATGGATGATCTGTAGTTACCATAATAAAATTATTCAAAACAAAGATATTAAATAATATCCAACCTACCCTCAGAAACCATCTCAACAAATTATAAGTTTTAAAGTTGTCAAAGTTAACATTTTTACATAAAATTAAAATATACAGTCAGAGAAGTACACAAATTGGAAGTTTACAGCTTAATTCTCCTCAAGTGAATCAGCATGCAGATGAAGAAATGGAAGTCCCTCCCTCCCCCAAATATCCTTCCTTCCAGACATAATCACCCACACACCTTGCCAGTGTAACCATGATCCTAAAACATTACACATTTTTTTTTTTTTGTCTGATTTTTGAACTTTAAGCAAGTGGAACTAAACAGTGTTTACTCTTGTGTTTAGTTTTGTTCACTCAGCATTTTATTTGTGATATTCGACCATGTTGTCGTATATAATTTATTCATCCTCATTACTGTAGAATATTCCATTGAATGAAAAATGTCACGGTCTATAGGTTTCCAAATGGACCTATTATGACGAGTGCTACTATGAACATTCTTGGATATGCTTTTGATGAACATACGGATGCGTTTCTGTTGGGTTTTCCTAGGCGTGCAATTGCTCAGTCATAGCATCTATGTGCATTTTATCCTTCATTGAATAAGAGGTAAGGAGAAACAGTTTGAGAAAATTCTATATTTAACTAATAGTGTAAATTTAAGAGATCAGATTTTAAAAGGCTTTCCAACTAACAGTAAATAACCAATTTGCTATTACAACTGCTTTTCAATTACCCCTAGACATGGAACATAATTATGTAGCTATCCAACCATATCATAGATACTCTTCAGGAATTTTCTAGGAGGAAGTATTGATGTAAAAGATAATTATCTGTCAGCTGATAGTGTTATGGCTATTCCACTGAACTCCCATGAAGCAAAGGTAATATCAAAGAAAGAATGCTAGCATTAAGCCAACAACAAAGGAGGCAAACTCTAGAGTTCGGGATTTGCAGATTTCATTAATTACCCTACTGACACGTTCCCCCTCCCAACTGAAAACTCCAGGTGGAAAACAAACCCATTTCACGCAGTTCTGAAGGTAAGAAAATGAGTTTTTAAAAATGTACACTATCAGAGATACAAACTATTTCTGCCTAATCAGCTTTTATCTAATCACAGGATATTTTCTAAAAGTAAATAAATACAAAAATCCAAGAAACAGTTGAAGCTAGTAGAACTTATCTCTCCAATAAGTTCCAAAGTCAAACCATATCCCATCTTGTGGGCACAAGCTAGTCAAAAAAGGCTGGTCATGGGCCAGGTTCTGCAGTGTTAAAAAACAATCCTTAGGGCCGGGCGTGGGCCTGTAATCGCAGCACTCTAGGAGGCAGAGGCAGGCAGATCACCTGAGGTCAGGAGTTTGAGACCAGCCTGACTAACGTGGAGAAACCCTGTCTCCACTAAAAATACAAAATTAGCTGGGTGTGGTGGTGCATGCCTGTAATCCCAGCTCTTCAGGAGGCTGAGGCAGGAGAATCGCTTCAACCCAGGAGACAGAGGTTGTGGCCAGCCGAGATCGCGCCATTGCACTCCAGCCTGGCCAACAAGAGTAAAACTCCATCTCAACAAAAAACAAAACACTTAGAAATATGGCTTGGGAAGGTAAGTCCAGGGAAATTAGCCCTTCTAAGAAATCTTCTCCTTGTTTGCTCTAGAAACTGAGACCCTAAACTCGAAGCTGAAACTTAGTTCAGAGGTCAACTCTCTCCTACCTCTAAAAGCAGAATCTTTTCTGCAGCATCCCAACCTGCACTGCCTTAAAGCTAAATACTTTCAGACACAGGGAAATCATTACTTTAATAATGCTGCCGGGCCGGGCATGGTGGCCACTTAAGGCCACGAGTTTGAGGCCAGCCTGGGCAACATAGCAAGACTCCATCTCTATTTATAATTTTGCTAGACAGTCTTAACTGTTAGTTCTTTTTCTTGTTATATAATTTTTTCTGCTACTGTAACAAATTATCACAAATTTACTGGCTTAAAACAAGACTATTTTATATTCCTGTAGGTCAGAAATTTAATTCCGTTCTCAGCAGGCTAAGATCAAGGAACTGGAAGGGCTGCACTCCTTACTAGACAGAAACTCTGAAGAGGGTTCTGTTTCCTTGCCTCTTTCAGCTTCTGAGACCACCCACATTCCTTGTCCTGGAGCCCCTTACTCCATTTTTGAAGCCGGAAACACCAGCAGAATCCTTCTCACAATGCCAGCTGTCATCTCTCTGGATGTCTTCTTCTGTCTCCCTCTTCTGCTTTTAAGAGACCTTGGGACCATGCCAGGCTCACCTAGATAATCCAAGATACTCTATCTGCTGATTAACAACTTTTAATTCCCCTTTGCCATGTAATGTGCCATTATCAACAGATACCATGGTTACAGAGGAGGCATCTCTAGGGATCCATGATTCTGCCTATCATACCTGTTAAGTTGAAATAAGCTCCTCTGTTACTTCCATCCAGAAGGTATCATAGACCTAAGACTTCTGTAAGACAATTCTGCAATTCTCTTTCCTTTCCTCCTAACGTCACCATTCCTCTCCTCCTCCTCACTCACATAGTTCCTTCAGGTTGTTTGCTTTCCAAGATTCCAGTTCTACATTTACTTTTGTTAAAACTCTCTGGAGTTCAGACCTCCATTCATCCCATCTAGTCCAACACTGGTCCAGGCATCTGTGAATGCTGCCTCTCATCTGTCATCTCATCTCAGGCACTGGACTGACAGCACAGGTAGCAGAAGCCAGGGATTTGGAATCACTTTTTGGGTCTCTCTTTTCTCATCTTTATCCACAGAGAAGATGACATGTTTCCAAAGGCCACGGTGGTCATATGAGGAGATAATGCATATGAAGTTCATCTGTAATCTATAATGTACTATATAGATTACAGCCATTAACAATACCTATAATCACTCCTGTTACCTTGTCAATTTGAAATATTGACCACAATAGAGATGAAGATAGAGGCTCAAGTCATATCTAGACACCTTTCCTCAACAAGATGAGAGTTTGTAATCAATAAATACGATAAAGGTCACCATGGAGCCAGTCCTGGCCCCAGTCCGTATTTGTCAGGTGTGTGGCACAGATGCAACATTGGCTTTTTCCAAACAGAAAAGTTAGGACTTTTTCAGATTTGTGTTTATGATGGGTCTTATGTATTGAGTATAACAGCTTAAACAGGTACCAAAATGATCATCTTTCCCACAAAGACAGAATTAGACACAGAATTCTTTCTGGAAATTTAACGAAAAGGTCATCATTAACACATGTGTTGAGTGAATTAAAGACTTCAAGGTCTATTTGTGGGCAAGTCCCAAAAAACAACAAAAAGCAGAAGCAGAAGCAGGTTTCAATGATGGGCAGAGGAAGCGAACAGCAACAGAAAAGAAAATACACTCCATCGAAAGTTTCCAAATTCTTCCCCAAATCATCCTTTTCTTACACTCATTACTTTCACAACTGAAACGTCCCCAGACAAGAGTTTAGATTGAGTTTTCCTCTATTACCTTTTACTCAGTAAGCCTATTTATTCATAGATTTGTTCTTTTCTTTTTTTTTCGAGACAGAGTCTCACTCTGCTGCCTGCTGTCCAGGCTGGAGTGCAGTGGCACAATGTCGACTCACTGCAACTTCCGCCTTCTGGGTTCAAGCGATTCTCCTGCCTCAGCCACCCAAGTAGCCAGGATTACAGACACGTGCAACTCCACTCATTTTTGTATTTTTTAGTAGAGATGGGGTTTTACCATGTTGGTCAGGCTGGTCTCAAACTCCTGACATCAAGTGATCCGCCTGCCTCGGCCTCTCAAAGTGCTGGGATTATAAGCGTGAGCCACTGCCCAGCCATCCTGGATCTGTTCTGTTTAATTTCAAGTTTTGGCTTTTTGGGAGTAAATATTAAAAATGCAACAGTTTCCACCCAAGTATGTGGGATGTAAAGTCCTTGGAGGTGGGTGCTAGGCCAGGGGACAAAGTGGAACATCTCTGCAAAACCTCCATCCCCTGGAGACCTGGCTATGGGGGCAGAAGGATCAGGAAGTGAAGATTACTCTTGCCCAGTAAAGAATGGGAGTGAGTAGCTCACTCGGCAGCAACATTTAGGCCGATGACAACTACTTCATTACCAGCTTCACTGGGGAAAAGCCTGCTGGAACAAAGGCAAGCAGATCACCTCTAAGGCAGAAGGTGGGAAGCGGGAGGCGGGAGGGGAAGGAGGGGTGGGCGATGGCGGACAGCAGTGGTGCAGGGTCAGAAGCAGGCTGTGGACCTTTCCTTCCTATCCAGAGGGCCTGGAAGAGCTGGGGAGAATGACGTGGTTACAAAAATGAAAACATCAAGAGGATTGTCCCTAACCAGAGACAGTGTAATATGCACTGATGGCTGCAACGAGACGCTGGCATTTTAAACCACTTTGAACCTCTCCTCTTCATCCTCTCTGAGCAATGATCAAAGGACTGAGATTTCAAATTGTGAAGCAATTTTTTCCAATGGTAGCATCTGGCTCCTTGGCGGGCGGTGCTGGGAGCTGGGCCCTGTGGTGGGCGGCCATCCAGGCCTGCCACATGGTGAGGCTCAGCCAGGCAGGGCACACAGTGCGGCCTCGCAGCTGCTCCCACAGGCGCCAAAGGACAATTGCTCTGCAATAAGCCTGGAGCTGTGGGGCAAAAGTGCTCCTAGAGGCAGCACTGTCATGGGGCTGGGGTGGGGGGGTCTGGAGAAAGGTGGCTGCTCTCAAACGCTCCTTGCCCATCTCATTTGCATGCATCTGCATCCTGGTTAAGACCCTTGAAGCCAGTCCCACTGACATTCAGAGGCTTGGGGTGGGTGGTGGGGAGCTGGGCCATCATGAGACAGCTCCCCAGCAAGGAAACCAGCATTTAGGGGTAGTGAAAGAGCTGCCCTCAGAAAAAAAGAGTGTCTTGAGTGTGTTCCCTTCGGTCCTACACCCTGCCTAACCCAATGATGGGACAGCAGCTGTAGCCAGCCTGCCACAGCTGTTTTAAATAAGAATAATAGGAATAAACTCAGCCAAGGCTCTTCAAGTTACTTCCCGCTAATTATGGCATATATTTACATCTACAAAATAGAAGATTTTTAAAAACACCACCAAGGGCCCCTTTATTGTGCAGATTGGCACCCCATTTGAATTTCATAAACATTTAGTACTTCAAAGAATCTTAAAAGCTTGCTCTAATTACGATACGCACTGGTTGAAAGGCTGCCTGTCTGCACTGCAAATTCCTACAAATACCAGCATTCATTTTTTCAAAAATTCAATTAATAACACCCACACAACTTCAGGTGACCGCCAGTGGCAACTTCACATAGTGGCTGGGATGAAAGAGTTGGGGTCTCAGCCCCTACTACAAAGCAGCTGCATGGGCCAGTTCTTTCCAATAGAGGCAAGTAATGAGTTCTGGGTGCCCAACTGAGCTGGCCCCACACCCTTCTCATTCATCAGGTGTGTGAACACTGGCCCAGAGACCACCTTTCCCAGAAAACAGGACCTTTTTATGGTTTCAAGGTTTTGTGCATGAAAAGTTTTTCATACAACAACAATACCCCCAAACCAATGATATTAAGTGAACTAACAAGTGCAGAGCTGCTGGATAAAATGGGGAATACCGTTGGCTTGCATCTCAAATGAAAAGCAAATACTTTTTCAGTACATATGAAGATATATGCCAAATACAGCATAGGACATGTACACCAAAAAAGTATTCATTGTTTATTCGAAATGCAAATTTAAATGGGCAACCTGCTAAATCTGACAACTCTACTATCAAGAAGCCTTTACCACAAAGAATAAAGATGGAGACTTACCCTCAAATTCTCATTGCTGTAAAAGGCATCATATGTTCAAGATACTTTAAGTAGGGACAATAACAGGAAACACTTGGAGCATAATTCTTTTTTTAGCAAAAATGTCTATGTATGTTTGTAGATACATATTTGAAAGTCTGGAAGGATACATTACAAATTTAGGGATCTGGCTGACCATAGATATGTATGTATGTGAGGAGGATCTCACTTTTTATTCTCTATTCTTTTCAAGTGCTCAAACTATTCATAACAAATCTACATTACTTTTTTAATTTAAAAAGTAAATTAAGCCTGGGCACAGTGAATCACGCTTATAAATCCTCGCACTTTGGGAGGCTGAGGTGGGCAGATCATGAGGTCAGGAGTTCGCAACCAGCCTGACCAACACAGTGAAACCCCATCTCTACTAAATATATAAAAATTAGCTGGGCGTGGTAGTAATCCCAACTACTCAGGAGGCTGAGGCAGGAGAATCACTTGAACCTGGGAGGTGGAGGTTGCAGTGGGCTGAGATCGTGCCATTGCACTCCAGCCTAGGCAACAGAGCTAGACTCCATCTCCCACTGCCCCTCCCCCCCAAAAAAAAGAAAATTAAAATGGGGTGGGGATTGGTGGGTAGGAGGTACCCTGGATCTTCACCTGCACATGGAGGGGAGGCCCTACCAAGGGCCTAGGTCAGTTTTAAGGAACTGACTGAGATCCCTAAGTGTCCAGTTAATCCACTTATGCCTTGCAAAATTGGGTCTGAAAAGATGTAGCCACCCTGACTGTGCCACCTCAGTTCTTTCCTTCTCAGGTTTTTCTTGAGGTGAAATGATAACAGTGACAGCATGAATGAAGCTAATCGTGGTGGCAGCTCAGGAGGGACAGTGGCTTAGCATTTCAGTATGTAGCCACAGAAGGGAGTGGAATTAAATGGCCCCAGAAGGAAGAGACAGACCCCTGACCTGGGCTTTGTTAACAACCACAGAGCCAAAGGACCCAGGACAGAATGCCTTTTAGGAATAGCTGTTGGAATGGATTCTCCCATGAGTTCAAGGCAACTTCCAATGGAAGAGATTCTGCCTGGGACCTTGAAGACTTAAGAGTTGAAAGTTAAAAAAAAGAAGTATCTTAAGAGTTGAAAGTTAAAAAAAGAAGAATCTGTGGTGTGACAGAAAAGGATGGGAGGAAAAGCTTTTGTACTGATTTTCCAAGCTATCCTGTCCTGTGAAATCCATGATTTCATTCCTATCATGTTTTAGGCTTTCAGAGGATTCAGGAACAATCTTTTAAAGCAAATGCCCCTGTGACCAGTGTTTCCACCCACATCTCTCCCTATTCTGAGTTTGGTAAGCCCAGTGGCCATGGGGACCTCTCACCACTTCCCAGCAGGATTCCCTGTCTGTACATGAGTATCCACTGCTCTGAAAACTCTTTCTCACTCCCCTTCCACCAAGCAAATTCTATCAACATTCTGTTTAAATGCTAAGTCTGTGTAAGCCCTTCCAGAATGTTTTCAGGCAAAAAGGTTTCCACTTCTGTGCTTCCACAGCAACTTCTGCCCACTTCTACCAAAGCTCCTACCCCTTGGTGCTGTCGTTTACCTGCTCACATATCTGCCAGTGTCTGCCAGCCCTCACCAGACCCTGAGGCCTGCAAGTCAAAACCTCTTGCTCACGTCTGCTTTGTTTTCCAGAAGCAAAGTTGAGATTGGAAAATGTTTGCTGAACGACTTTCTAGCAACAAGATGGCCCAGAAAAGCTTTCGAGTGAGTCTCTTGTGGTCTCCTCCTCCTCCTCCTTCTCCAAATTCCTTGCAGATGATTCCTTAACAATCTCTCAGGAGGTGATGTGAGCTGGCAATGTGGCAGAGTCCCCGATGCATAGTAATTTCTTTAGGACGGTTTACTGATTAAAATAAAATAACTCTCCAGCTAACTTTAAAAAAAAATAAAAAAACTTGAAAATCTATTATATACATTGCAGCACTGAACAAAGGCCACAGATAGGGTACGCTCCCTTGGGAAAGCCTACAAATAAGTTTGGCATCTAGGGTTTGGGAACCAGGAAGGAACAATCCTAGGCAGCGGTCAGCACAGAAAGTGCTCACAAGCTCCAGATATATTTCTTATGAAAACAAACCAAAATGGATGGATGTACAAATTTATTGATTCCCCTATTCCTGTGATTACAATAGCAGGGCCTGCCTATCAAGAGATTATCTTTTAAATATAGACTCCCATAACCACAGTCTACTTAAAAGTTAACATAGATTAGCCCCCAAGTACCTCTGAATATCGTGATATTTCTCACTAATCTTTCTTCCACTTAAATCATTTCATCACTTAATATTGTTCAGTTAACTTTAAAACTTAACACATTTTGAGATGAGACAGAAATAGAGAGAAATGGAAAATTTAATTGAGCTGAAAAACCCTTCCTTCCTGATAGCAGTTCAAAACATGTGGAAAGCAAATGATTTCATATTGTTAATTCCCTCTTCCATGAACAGGATGGTTGGTTCCAAATGACAGACTCAGGTCTACAATTCCAACCTAAATCATGCAGAATCCATTAGAAACAGGCTGAGACTCCAGTGGGGGCATGGTCTGTTCTGCTGGGTTACTGCGCAGCCCATTTCTTCTCTTTAAATAAAACCTAATTGTTTTATGTAGAGTGACTGTCATTTTGTTGAACAAATGTGATTTCATTTCTACCAAGACAAAAGCATCTTCTAAAGGCTGTCTTCTTTCCAGGTAACTTGTTTGCCTTTTTTGTTTTATAAAATCTTCTCACATCTGTTGTGGTTAGTAAAAGTAACCTTGCTTTTTCTTTCTTTAAAAATAATAGGTTAAGAAAGTAAATTGGCTGGGCGTGGTGGCTCACGCCTGTAATCCTAGTACTTTGGGAGGCTGAGGTGGGTGGATCACTTGAGGTCAGGAATTTGAGACCAGCCTGGCCAACATGGCAAAACCCCGTCTCTACTAAAAATACAAAAATTAGCTGGGCACAGTGGCAGGCACCTGTAATCCCAGTTATTTGGGAGGCTGAGGCAGGAGAATCACTTGAACCCCAGACGCAGAGGTTGCAGTGAGCCGAGACTGCACCACTGCTCTCCACCCAGGGAAACAGAGCAAGACTCCATGTCAAAAAAGAAAATAAATAAATTAAATAACTATGCATAAAGTACTGTTTACACTGAATGACAATTCCGAGAATTTTAAAAATGCAAAACATTTTTAGTAAGTATAGGATAACATATATCTTGGTTTCTAAGATATAACTAATTGAATAATGATTAGAAAGTAGAAATATTAAATATATATTGAAAAATTTGTTATAACCTGGCAACATGGTACAAATTCATATGATTTCATTTTCATATTACTTTCTTATTATTCCAATCAAAGTTCAAGACTAAGCCTTTATCATACTAAACATTACTATCAATAGTTTTGGGTTGTAATGTTTATGAATAGCACGCTAAAAGCATATAGCTTTCTTTAGACCAGTGTTTCTAATCTTGACACTCCTGAGCATTATTAGGACAGATAATAGAATTCTGAGGCCCCTTCAAGGATATTAGTCTCAACTGCATGTCTTATTTGGTTAAATTCATAATTTTATTTCCTTAAGTAAACTTCATATAGCTGGAAATTAACTGCTTTTGACAGTCAGCCATGAGCTACACTTGGGTTTTTGTCCTTCACAATGCATGACTGAATCATACTCGCATCTTCTAGCGCTGGGAATTCAATCTACGATCAATTCCCAAAGCTGCTGACATTTTCTTATATTAATTGTACTGTCTGCCACGTCACTGGCAATCCACCTGCCTGAATCTCAATGCTTCAATGAAGCACAGCTTCATCCACTTGTGGGTGGACATCCTTCTTTCTTAAGAGCCTACACAGCACCTGATCATGTTTTATAAGGAAAAAAGAAGTATGATTATCTGCCAGTGACAAGTCCTTGCCTCATTTATAACAAATCTGGTTCCAAAACTCCTCTTGAACCATAATAACAATTTCAATGCCGCATCATACTTTTCTGAGATGTTTTAATTAGGGATTCAAATTTAGTTGAAATTCAACTGCTATGGTACTATAAAGTGCAAATAACTCAATTACGGTGTCCAGGGAATGGCAAGATGTCTTCTACAGTGGGCAGGGTCAGTCGGTAATAACCAATCATAACCTATTCCTCTGCCTAAGGGTGGACAAGATGCTTTTTTTAAAAAAAAATTTTACTTTAAGTTCCGGGATACATGTAGAGAACGTGCAGGTTTGTTACATAGGTATACATGTGCCATGGTGGTTTGCTACACCTATTGACCCATACTCTAAGTTTCCTCCCCTCACCCCCCACGCCCCAACAGGCCCTGGTGTATGATGTTCCCCTCCCTGTGTCCATGCGTTCTCATTGTTCAACTCCCACTTGTAAGTGTGAACATGTGGTGTTTGGTTTTCTGTTCCTGTGTTAGTCTGCTGAGGATGATGGCTTCCAGCTCCATCCATGTCCTTTCTCTTTCCTTTTTATGGCTGCATAGTATTCAATAATAGACTGGATAAAAAAAATGTGGCAAGGTGCATTGGACATCAACTGATAGAAGTATCCCAATTTTAAAACTGTTGAAATGAGAACAAATCTATGACTTAAAATTGAAGAAATATGGTATTTCAATTTAATAGTAATAACTGTTTCTACAGAGAATGAGGAAGAATCAAAGACTTTTGAGTAAGAAGAAAAAAATAACTGCAGATGTAGAGGAACTCAAAAAACAAGTGACAATAGGAGGTTGTTTTCTGTTTTGTTTTAAATTACACCAGGCAAGGCTGATGAAGATGCCTGGTCTACTCATGCACGGCCTGCGAGAGTAACTGCTACAACTGTTTTAGAAAGCAACATGGTTATTTACACACATAACTATGTGTGTAAATCACACCACTGCACTTCAGCCTGGGCAGCAGAGCAAAACTATTCTCAAAAAAAAAAAAAAAAAAAAAAAGAGAGAATTTGAAATATAATGACATATGGCTATATGATGTTTCATAAGGGATTAAATGTGAGGTATCAGATTTCATGTATTCCTTGACCAAAACTACATAAACATGTAACACATTAGTTATATTCATGACGCATTTAGGATTGAATTAAAAATTATACATTCCCAACTGTCAAGAATGTTATACCTTTATAATCATAACAAAAATGATGCTGCTTTTTCCTTCTAAATGTAGTTGCAGAATTTCACTGACTTGTTTAGTAAGACAGACTCCAACCTGAATTTCCTGCTAATGGTAGTTTATTCACCTTACATTTTGTATTCTTTTACGGGATGGTCAGTCAGTTGCCGCCACAGGACACAGAAGAAGTTTAGGAAAAAAATTTATTACACTCAAAGGTCCCCAAGACAGGAATGGCAGGCAGGCTACAAAGGGCCACATGGAAAGACACTGGGGTGGTCACAAGGCAGAAGACAAGGGGTGAGCTTAGGCCAGAGCCTTTCCTGGGGTTTCCATGGGCAGGGCAGGGCAGGGGAAACAGTGAACAACTGACGATTGACTAGTTTGAATAACTCCAGCTGGCTCTAAGCTACACAGGTGGTCCCTAGTTGTCTGGTACCTGGCCCAGGAATGATTAGAGCAGAGGAACAGTGCATCCTGAGGTGCCTGGACCAGACAGAGGAGGTCTGGCTCTGGACTAGTTAATTTGCATGTGAAAAGCAAGCTCCTGAACTATCCTGCTACACAGAATCTTTCTCCTACTCTTATAATTGGCTAGACCCAGAAGGGGCAGTCTTTTCCCAGACAGAACGGCTTTAAAAAAAAAAAAAAAAAAACAACATCAGAACATAATAATATACAGAAAATAAAATGTATACGAAAATATATCTTAGCTCCCATGTAAACATACACCAGAGCATCCCATAATGACAGGACTTCAGAGAGAAATTACCAAGGCTGCTATCCTTCAGCAATCACCACTGGCTTCCATTTAAGTGAAGCTGTGTTAGCACAGTTTCTAAGGACAGAACTGTGCTCCCTGAAGAGGCCACGTGCAGGTTTACAGAAAGAGCATGGATTCTGGAGTCTAGCATATCTGGCATTTACTAGCAATGGGACTTCACAGAAGTCACTTTACTTTTGTATGATTTGGTTTCTTCATGTGTAAAGTGGGAATCATCACACGTATCTCCCAAGAATTAAGTAACATCAAGTATGTGCTTAGCCCTGGCACAGTGCCTGGCTTAAAGAAGGTACCAGTTAATCGTCAGGTTCAAGTACTGCTAAAAAAGAGAGGAACCTCTTCCCTTCCCTTCTATTCCTGCAAAATCACCTTTTATCTCTTTATAATTAAATACGTTGTATAATTAAAACACATAGGAGTAAATAAAAAAAAGAAGCTGTCATGAAAAGGGAAAGATAATAAAACCAGAAAAGGCAAAATGCAAAGAGAGTCTCTAACAATCAGTAAAAAGAATCCCATTACTCTCTTGACTGAAAAATTGTTAAAACACTGACTACTCCCTACTGCTGTCATAACTTAATCCTGATTCCTTCTCTTTCCAAATTTTTCCACCCACCTATCTTTCCATCACCAGTGAAGACTGAGCAGCAACACACCTCAAGGCACCTGAAATACACATTACACACATCCTGTCTCAGTGTCTTTGATTACCAGCCCCCTCATCTGAGACGTCCCCTGTAATCTCTATAACCCAATACTTGCAGACATAATGGCGGAAGGAGGAGAGAAACCCCTAAGATTTTACTGGTGAGAATGTAAAATGGTACAACCACACAGAAAATCAGTTTGGCAGTATCTTCAAATATTAGACATAGTCACCATAGTAGCCAGCAATTCCAATCGTAGGTAGGTGCCCAGGAAAGATGCAACAGTATGTCCACACAGACTTGTCTACAAAGACTCCACAGCAACATTATTCATAATAGCCTGAAGTGGAAATGATCCACACACCTATCATCCAGTGAATGACTGAAGCAAAATGTGGTATATACCTCAAACAGGACACTAATTGTGCAATAAAAAGGATGCACCTCAAATACAACACAAGTAAAAGAAGCCAGCTGTGAAAGACAACATACTGAATGATTTCATTCACATGAAATATCTATAAAAGGCAAATTGATCCAGAAAGAAAGTAGATCCATCGTTGCCTGGGGCTGGGGGTGGGAATAAGAACTGACTACAAATGGGCACAGGAGATCTTTGTCGGGTGACAGACAAATTCCAACATTGGATTTTAATATGATTACACAACTCTGTAAATTTTTATAAAAATCATTAAATTGTACATTTAATATGAGTGATTGTTATAGTATATAAATTATACCTCAATGAGGCTCTTTAAAAAAATCTTAACAGATAAACAGCCATTCACAGGGGCTTTAAGGGTCCCTCACCATGAAGGCATGAAACACTATAAAGTTTATATGGTAGAGGGATGCCCATGCTGGCATCCTTGACTCTGTTACTCACTTATGCTTTGGGGCCTGGGATGCCAGCAGAGTCTTCCACCCTAAAACCAGTGAAGTGACTGCTACTTGGCTCACTGCCATCCCATTCGCCTCAAAGTGTCAAGTGGGAGAGCTGAGATGCCCGAATCTGGGGCTTAAGTGCAGGTAATTTAGATAACACATAGTATTTTTCCACAGCAAACCCCTCACGTGGTCTAGCCTGACCAAGTGCAGGTTGGACGTAGCAGACATTCTGAAAACTGAATTCAGGAACAACCAAATGAACAAGAGTCAGGCTGATTTTGACAGCCTAGAGACTTTAGGCCATTTGAGAAAGAGGAAAAAGAGAAGAAAAGGACCGGATGCAGAGTCTCTGTTGTAACAAAAATAAGAATATCTGCTAAGCATATTGCTAAAAGATATTTCGAAGGGAGTGTTAAACATGCTTCAGAAACACCCACTGGAAGCACCTACTGATACCCAAGGATAGATATTCTAAATGTAATTCATTCTTACTGAGTCATTAGAGGAAGCCAATAACATCTCAAACTGCAAACCAAATTTAAATTGCCTTCCCTCCTTTATTTCAACATAGTTATCACTGAATTTCTTTATAAAGCTTAAGTATTCCTAACAACTCTACTGAAGGAGTGATGTTTTCTATCATATTCATGGAAGTTCTCCATTTTAATTCTGTAAATCTTAATAAACAAGTATCTGATCTCATAGGAATTGTTTCTAAATTTGCACATCTCACATCGGCTACCATACTCTAAACATCCGCATTCTAGACTTCATAATTTGAGGATTCATGACCGAAGGGCCCCACCACAGAAAACATTTATTGAAATCATTCACTGGGTAAAATTAGGGCAATTTTGGAGGCAAAAATCAAAAAAGACTTTCTAAGCACTCTCTAAACTATTTTATATTCAAACAATATGCAGAAATCTTATTTAAAAACACTACTGTTTAATTTGAAATTACTGAAAATGGTTTCTTTTCATAATGTTCTACAATTTCTAATTAGCTTTTCATTCACTTGGATAAACAACCTCTTTTTACATCCTTTTTACACTATTACATATCGTACTAAATATTTAATATATTTTAGTACCATAATACTAACATGAATACTAATAATGTAAGCCTCTAATAAGTAGTGGCTCTCAAACTTTTGGATCACAGGACCCCTTTACACTCATACATAAATTATTGATGTACCAGAGAGCCTGACCCTGACCCAAAGTAAATTCCCGGAGACATCTTTCCTGGGTTTTGAATTTGCTGTAACAGGCACGAGCATTCTTGCAGCAGTTTGGTGATCATGCATGATACTGCAAACAGGACCAAAAAAATTACTGAGGACCTAAAGACCCTTTTGCTTACTGTAGGTTATATCTATTTTCTGTATTGGAAATTAAAACTGAGAAAATATTAAAATATTACCTCATTTTAAGAAATAAGAAACTCATTACATGTTGATATACATCTTTTTAAAAAATTAAACATGCCTGTATTTTAAAAAAATTAGTGAAACAGGTAGTGCTGCTTTAGACTTTGTGACAATCCTCAGATAACAATGGTCATTTTCCTTTGATACTTTATCAAGAGTCAACAAGCAATAGTTATTTCTTAATGGTAAGCCGGAATGTGGAATCTGAAACCATATCAATGAATGTTTCCAATTCTGCTACATTAAAATCCAATGCTCTAACACAATATCAAATTACATTTGTCAATATCAAGATGGATCTCATCAGAAAAGTCTTTTAGTATTGAGAAGTTCACTAAGGTAGACACAAAGTTCCCAGTATTCTAAGTTTCATTTGAAAGCCCAAATTTTATCTTTGGCAACAAATAATGTCATTTGTTTTCCTTGATGTGATAGACTCATGTGTTCATTTTAAAAGTGTACTCTAGGTTGTTAACAAAATTCATGAAGGACTTATTTTTACGACTGCATGAATTTTAGCAGCACAGCCACTGCTCTGATTCATACTAAAGCAGTACTTACTACCCAATTGGTTTTGTACCCTCAGTGTGAATATAAGCAGAATGCAAAAGGCAAATCATGTCTCAGTATTATAACAAAAATAGTTTTGATCCTGTCAACCCATTAAAATGATATTGAGGAACTCCCTAGGGGTTCACAGGCAACATTTTGAAAACTACTCTGTTCCCACATAACTGACCCCCAACCACCATCCATTACTAGAAGGCAGCCACCAATTCAGAAAAGGAAATGACTGTGATGGCTTTTTCAGACTGTCCATGTGTATTACTGATCCAACACCCATTAAAGTCAGTAAAAGGCTAGATCTACTATCCACATTTCTTTTTTTTAGAACAGGGTCTTGTTCTGTCACTCAGGCTGGAGTGCAGTGACATAATCATAGCTCAGTGCAGCCTCGACCTCCTGGGCTCAAGCTATCCTCCCACCTCAGCCTCCTGAGTAGCTCAGACTACAGGTATACACCACCACACCTGGCTAATTTTGTATTTTTCATAGACAGGGTTTCGCTATGTAGCCCAGGCTAGTCTCAAACTCCTGAGCTCAAGAAAGCCCCCTGCCTCACTCAGCCTCCCAAAGTGCTGGGATTATAGGCATGTGCCACTGTGCCTGGCCTACTATCCAAATTTCAATATGGAAGCACAAAAAAATGAAATCTAGTTATCAGGGAAGGATAAAAGAAATGAAACAAACTAATTTAATATGCAAACTTCCTTCCAAGGAATCTAAAACATAAATTTTCCTTTAATTCATCCATTTGTTCTCACATCTGATGGGTTTTGTGTAAGGTTCTTGATTGGTGTACAAAGAGGTTTAGGTTGACAGATCCTGTGGCCATGGTCCATGAGGGATTAAGCAATGAGGAAACAGAACAGAGGCATTAAAGTCACAAAGATCTGATGTCAAGCTCCAGGTACCCAACCCACAAGCCTATGAGCCATTTTTTCCTAGTTGGAGCTGAGGCAAATTCCACCTAAAACTTGGAGGATGAGA
>PVKP010032416.1:0-25923 GCA_004027715.1 Plecturocebus donacophilus | reverse complement strand
TGGTTGTGTGTGTTGCATGCACATGTGTGAGTGGTTTCATGTCTACACGTGTGAGTGGTTGTGTTGAGTGCACGTGAGTGGTTGTATGTGTGCATGTGTGAGTGGTTGCGTGTCTATGTGCACCTGTGTGAGTGGTTGTGTGTGTGCACGTGTGTGAGTGGTTGCGTGTCTGTGTGCACCTGTGTGAGTGGTTGTGTGTGTGCACATGTGTGAATGTGTACTGAACTGGAGCATAGGCGCTCTCTGAATTCAACGAGGTCCACTCCAGATGGCTTTCCACCCTGGAACTTTTTCCAGGAAATGCATTTAAACCCCCTCCACCTCCTTTCTTTCCCCAGTCACTATTGGTCACAGTGGTCCCAGCCTCTGGTCCTCCCATCAGAAGGTCCTTTTCTTCCTGGTGCTCCCCAGCTTGTGACCAACTTCCAGGTAGAGTAAAGGATTAAATGGAAGGCACAATAAGAAGTGAAACAATTAGAATTTCTGCCTCATTATCATGGTAATCTTATCAGTCGGATAATGAGGTATTAATGGAGATTTAATGTGCATCTCATAACAGAATCCCTTGGAGAAAACACACAGGGAAATTGCTGTAAATCCACTTAATGATGGAGAAGTCCCAAAACACCATATTCCAAAGGATGAAAAATGCAGGATGCAAATGAGAAAGAATCAAGGTCAATAACACCGCGGGGACGGGTCTAATGGCAGATTTGGAGATATATGTAATAAAAATTGCATGTTGCTTTTAAACCTCACCCTCTGTTGTTTTCAAATGTGCATTCCTAGTAATGAAACACAGACATGCAGCCAGAATGATTTGTATGTTTTAGAAACCATAGGGGGGATGGCAACATGTCTCCAAACCCATCAGGCCCCCCATGGGGAGCCATGGGAAACGGGTGTTTTACCGGGAGGCTTCCAGAGGAAGTGGGGCAGAGGAAGAGCCCCTGTCTGAGTTCAAGGTCATTTGGGAAACACCAGCAGGAGGGAGACAAATGCATTTACTTCCACTCCTTCATTCAACAAATGTTTGTCAGCCGCTGACTGGTCAACCCGGAAGCACAAAGGACTCACATAGATGCAAAGCCCATGGCAGATGCTGCAATGGAGAGAGCGCCTACTACGCACCAGCAGCTGCTGAAATGCCACCGAGGATCATCTCAATTCCATCAGCAACACAGGGAAGCAGAAACGATGAATATCCCTGTCTTTTAGATGAGAAACCAAAGCTCAGAGAAATTAGGTGCCTCAAGTTGCCTCTTGGCCTGGGCATCACCACGACACTCTATTAGGTGGAACCCTGTGAAATGTCTGTATTCGTCTGTTTGAGATCTATAAAAAGGGACATGGCATAGGGTTCAAGCTAATATTTTATTTCCTGGCTAGGGATCCTTTCTAGACATGGGAGCCTCTTACAAGCAAGACAGAATCGAGAGACAGAAACTATGTGCTGAGCTGAGGATCGAAAAATCCAAGGAGCTGCCAGCTTCCGTGGCCTCATAGGGGACAAGGGACAGAGCCCTCTGCTCCTCCCCCACCTGCTGAACTCCCACGTCCCACAGCAGCAGCGGGTGCTGAGCACGTGGAGAGGAAGACCCGAAGCATCCCACACGCTGAGAGCACTTCATGAATCGGAAAATGCTAAGCAAATGTTGGCTGTTTGGCTCTTACAATTTATTGACAATAATGAATAACTCTGGGGCCTCCCAGATGTTTCCAGGGATTGAAGGTAAAGTTAGCTCTATTTTAGGAACTCCTATAGGAGGAGTTTCAAGGGCAGCAAGAGCAGGGTGTACAGTGGTCCTGGTTTGCCTGGGACTGTCCAGGACCCTGAGAGTCTAGGCTTCCCTCTTGGGGAAGGTGACCAACCACGTCAGTTTGTCCAGGGCTGAGGGGTTATCTTGATTGTGGAATTATTCAGGACCCAACCTAGAATGGAGACACCAGGCTGGTTCGATCCAGCGCTGGGCAAGCAGCCCCTGCCTGCCAGGCTTCGTGTTGGGCCCCTGACGGAGCAGCAGCTTTAGACTTTCCTTGTCATGGGCTGTCTGGGGAGCCCTGGGGCCTCCATCTCTGTGACAGCCAACGTGTGTACAAGGACGGAGGAGGAAGGCACAGAAGGACGCTTCAGCACGCAGCTACTGTCATGGCTCCAGAAGGACCACTGAACATCCAACACATCCCTTATTCCTCTTAGGAATCCTGACAGCCAGGAGCTGGTGAGCCCACTTAACAGATGAAAAAACTGAGACACGGGCTGGTGAGGGAACTTGCCCAGAGTCACAAGCAGCCAGTTAGCCACTGAGGGGCTGAAGGATGACAAGACCCCACTTAAGGACAGGTGTGGCCCCTAGAGAAGCAGTCAGTCTGAACCAGAGAAAACGTGGAAATTGGCAACATTTCTGGAGTCTTGCAGCTGTGTTCCGTTTAATCAGACTGCAAATTGAATGAAGTTAAGGCAGTGTTGCCTCTATGAATTTCCCCCAGGCCCTGTTTAATGAATAAATAGGCGTGATTTGTAATTAGCTTAGCCATCATGTGAATGCTTCCAGAGCACCTGAAGTGAGTTAAACATGCCCCCTGCAATCTTGTTGACACTATTCATTCGCTCAGCAAACCTTTCTTCCTGGTCCACTGTGCATGTGACCAAATGATCATGTATTGCTGTGCCGTGGACATATTGAGAAAAATTAGGATGTTTTTGGTCTGGAAAGATAGAGACACAGTGTCCTCATCAGTCCTGCCTCCCAGTGTGGGAGTTGAAAGCTGGAAGTTCAGTTTGTTTTTGTCGGCAAACACTAGGAAACCCCCAGAACCACCTCCCATCCTTTCCCTGAACCAGCCTTTAAGAGAATCCCACAGCCACTGGCAGGAAAGGCTTCTGTGGTTAACGGCACCTCACGGAGGGGTGGGAGGCTGGGTCCTGGGTCTTCACCAGCCTGGGCTGCCTTTTTTTTGTGCAAGCAGCTGCCTGATTCCCGCAGCTGCAGTTGGAGTCCACTAACTCCTGCCAAGCTACCCGGCGCCCTGTACCATTTATCCTCTAATTGGGGCTGCTTATCAGTTTTACCTGGTTTCCATGCTAACCGTGTGGCTGCTGCTGAAATTCCAAATCCTAATATTCCCCTGCTCTGGGCAGGGGGAGGGCCCCTCGGCCCAGGTAGCCTTCTTGATTACCCGTATGTTTTCCAGCAAAGGGGTTTCCATTCATCTTCATCATAGGCTCAATCTGTGCACAGAGAGGAGGCATCCGCCCTGGCGGGGCCTCTCCACCCAGTCACCTGGAGGCTTTCGCTCATCTGTTCCTCTGCCTTCACGGCCACATTTATATTCCGCCTGCCCTGCTGCTTCCTCCGAGGCCTGTGGGGGATCCTCAGCGCCAGGCCTCTTCCCTCTGGGCCCTGTCTGCGAGCCCAGGTGCCAGCCTTCTGCAAGGAGGAGGCACGGGTCACCCACCCCTTCTCCTCTTGAATCAGGAGGTGGAGACCATCTGTCTGTCCTTGCCATGACCTTGACACTGGGAAGTGGCCCTGGGCCGTGTGTGGGAAAGTGGGTCTTCCCTGTTTCAGCAACTCAAATGCAATCTGATCTGCTGATGCCGGCTGGGTACCAGGCTTCGTGCTGGCACCACAGATGTCTGGGTGTCTGGCCCTGCCCTTGAGGGACTGGAGCACACAGGGAAGGGCACACCAGGATCAGGATGATAAGGACCTGCTATGGGCACCATCCTCTACAGTTTGCAGCACTCCTTCTGCTCCCCAGTTCACACAAGCCCCCACAACCCTGTGAGGCTCGTTTTGCGAAGGGCAGACAGGATCCCTTAGTAGCTACAAGTACAGATTTGGGCATCCTCTGGACCTGGATTTGGATCCTGGCTCTGCCATGCATTTTCTGTGTGGCTTTGAATAAACCCCTTCGCATGTCTGAGCCTCGACTTCCTCATCTGTAAAGTGCAGCCCTTACAAGGCCCACTACCAGGTGAAGGCTCCGCGAGGTCATGTGGGAAGCGTGGGCCCCGGAGTCTGCACACGAGTCTCGCTGTCGCCCAGGCTGGAGTGCAGTGGCGCAATCTCGGCTCACTGCAACCTCTACCCACTAGGTTCAAGTGATTCTCCTGCCTCAGCCTCCCCAGGTAGCTGAGATTACAGGCACCCGCCACCACACCCAGCTAACTTTCTTTTTTTTTTTTGAAGACAGTTTCACTTTTGTTGCCCAGGCTGGAGTGCAATGACAAGATCTCAGCTCACTGCAACCTCTACCTCCCAGGATCAAGCAGTTCTCCTGCCTCAGCCTCCCAAGTAGCTGGGATTACAGCCATGTGCCACCACACCCAGCTAATTTTGTATTTTTTAGTCGAGATGGGGTTTGGCCAGGCTGGTCTTGAACTCCTGATCTCAGGTGATCCACCCGCCTTGACCTCCCAAAGTGCTGATTACAGGCGTGAGTCACTATGCCCGGCCATGAAGAATGACTAACATCACAGGCACTGCCCCAGAGCACCTTCCCAGGGAATGGAACAGCGTCTCCCACAGTTCTCAGGACAGTGTCCAGGGGGGTCTTTTAGTGTTGGCACTTGTGTGCTGGGCCCAGGGTCACTGGCTGTGACTCAGGGCTGTTGCTGCATCTGTAAGATTGGAATAATAACCTTGTCATTGGGCTGCTGGAGAAAAGCTTTATAGTGGGAATAATGATTATTTGCTACAACTCGGAGTGGGCAGAGAGGAACCTGGTGTGTCTGTCTCAGGGGACCTGGATGAATTCTGGGCTCTGGACACAGCTGTCTTGTGAAGGGCTTGGTGCAAGGCCATTCAGGGTCTGAGAGCCGATTCCCTGTTTAGGAGCCCCCTGCCCTCCTGGGCATCCTCACAGGTGCCCCAAGGCTCCTCCACAGAGGGCTGAGGGCTGCCTTCACTCCTTCTTTTAGCCAATGGTTTGTACCTATCCTTGGCCACAAGATGTCACCCAAGGAACAGAAAAGCCGGGGCCTGGGAGGAAACTGGCCAGCCCAGAGACCAACCCAGGGGACAGCCGACTGAGGGGTGGGCGTTGGGGGCAGAGAAGCTGTGAAGGTGGCGTGCTGAGGTTGCTGCAAATCTTGGAATTTCTAGAAGAACAGGGAGCTGTTGTCCCCAGAGGACACTGGTTTGTAGTTGCCACCTAAAGATAATGAATTAAAAATAATAATAGGGTCAAAAATCCCACCTTCCCAGAGTAAAATTAAACCCTGCTAGCCAGATAAGGGTCCATAAACAGAAAAGAGGCTTTGGTGTGATCAGCGATGCAACCCAGGCAGGCACTGAGCTGGGCCGCTGGCATCCTCATTCCTACCCTGTGCTTGGTGGGGTGGGAGCAGACACAGCAGGAAAGGCGACCTGGTGTGGCGCAGCCCCTGCCCCAATAATTCTACCCAGTGGAGATCAAGGGCTTTGGGGCACTCTGTCTTCTCAGAGGATGTGAAGAACTACCTGTCCCTGGACCACAATGGAGATAGTCTCTGTTCCTGCAGGGGCTGAATTTGGAAGGAAAAGAGAGTGGAATCCCTGCCCCAAAGGACTGCTTTCTGCCTCTCATCCATTCCCATCTGCAAACATTAGGGACACCTGTCATCTGGGGGCATGCCATCCCCAGAGAGAGCACTGCTCTGGAGAGGGGTGGAGGTGAGGCTCACTGAGGAGGGAGGCAGGAGGGGGGACCTGGGGTTTTCCTCTAGAAGGGCCATCTGAGGCAGGAGGAAGGACTTCAGGGGGGCCACCGGCAAAGTGCAGCACTCCGCGGAAAGGTGATGGTTTTCCGGGGCTGGAGTGGGGCTGGCTGGAGGGGAGGGAGAAGGGCCAGAGGCATGTGGCTGAAAAGGCAGGATGGAACCCAGGTAGAGAAGAGAAGGTTTTTAGGCAGAAGAGGAATCTGCTCAGACTTGATGAATTCTAAGGGCACCTAGGAGAAGGGGTGAGAGGGAGGCAGGGAGACCAGGAAGTAGTTGTGATCATAGAGGTGGGAAAACTGGCTGTGGCAGCGGGGGACAAGTTTAAGAGACATTTCCTGGCCAGGAGTGGTGGCTAACACCTGTAATCCCAGCACTTTGGGAGGCTTAGGAGGGTGGATCACTTGAGGTCTTAGGAGTTGAAGAGCAGCCTGGCCAATATGGTGAAACATGTCTCTACCAAAAATACAAAAATTAGCCAGATATGGTTGTGTGAGCTTGTAGTCCCAGCTTTGAGGGAGGCTGAGGCAGGAGAATCGCTTGAACCCAAGAGGCAAGGGTTGCAGTGAGTGGAGATTGTGCCACTGCAGTCCAGCCTAGGCGACAGAATGAGACCCTGCCACACACACACGACACAAAAGAGACATTTCCCAAGGGCCCCTCACGAGGTCTGGGCAATCCAGAGACTGAGCCAGTGAAGAAGGCTGGGCAGTGACAGGCATGAGTGACAAGCAGCAGCATGCAGGGTGAGGCACGTAGGGATGAAAGTCTCTGGACCCGGAAAGGCATCACGTGTCCGGAATCACTTCACTGTGGTTACTGTTTATGACCACACCGGAAAGCGACTTGAGTTCCCAGCCCAGCCTGTGAGTTGATAAACTGCCTCCTGGGTACAGTGTCCAATATGTGGGTGATGGGTACACTAGAAACCCAAACCTCATCATGATGCATGTAATACTCGCGTAGCAAACAAGCACAGGTACCGCCTGAATCTCGAAGAAAATTAAAAATGGGTTCTCTTGGCTGCCCATGGTAGAGTCACCCCTGTCAGCAAGGGGCTGTGCCCCACTGAGTACTTGCTACCCTTAGCCAAATGCCTCGGCCAGACACAGGTATCTACCAGCAGAGACTGGCACGAAGTGTGACAGCTGCGGGGCTGGGTGCTGCAGCTCTTGCCTTTGCAGGTGGCTATGTGTCGCAGTCCTGGAAACCTCTAGAACAAGTATCACAGAAACGGCAGAGAAGCTTTTAACTGCTAGCCTTTCATCCTATTACAAAGGAGGATTTGAACAGAAAATAAGTAAGAGAAAAACTAGTGTTATTTTAGGTGTAAGCTCACCTGCTGGCAAGGCTAAGATTAGAGCAGCTCATAGGAGAATTGTGCATCTCCAGATAAAGGTGCATCTCCTCACTTAGCAAACAAAATAAATGATGCAAAAGACTTGCTAGAAGCAACCACCAATCACTGATTGATGCTCAAGAACCATGCTGAGGGATAAAAGGCAGGAGGACTTAAAAAAAAGATCCTGCAAATCAATCTAAAACACAATCTTCTTAATTTTCATACATGTATTGACCACAATTTTTTCTTCTCCCATTAAGCTATTATAACAATAAAAGATTAACAGTGGCCAGGCACCGTAGCTCACACCTGTAATCCCAGCAATTTTGGAGGCTGAGGCAGGAGGACAGCTTGAGCCCAGGAGTTGGGGACCAGCCTGGGCAACATAGCGAGACCCCTATCTACAAAAAACACAAAAACTTAGCCAGGTGGGGCGGCATGCACCTGCAGTCCTGGCTACTCAGGAGGCTGAGGTGGGAGGATCTCGTGAGCCTGGAAGGTTGAGGCTGCAGTGAGCCATGAGCTCACCACTGCACTCCAGCCTGGGTAACAGAGCAAGACCCTGTCTCAAAAAAAAAAAAAAAGATAAACAGTACCAACAATCAAAAAGGGCTCTGAGTGACTGCCCTGTGCACAGGTGGTCCTTGTGCTCCTGGGGAGTCCAGCACAGATCCTCCTTGGCAAGTGCCCTTCTGGCCCATGTCAGAGGAGGCATCTTTCCAAGATTTCCTGGCCTGTCTCCTCACCCACAATATACCAGGTTACAAAGAAGCTTGGGCCAGGCACGGTGGCTCACACTTGTAATCCCAGCACTTTGGGAGGCCGAGGTAGGTGGATCACCTGAGGTCGGGAGTTCGAAATCAGTCTGGCCAACATGGTGAAGCCCCATTTCTACTAAAAACACAAAAATTAGCCAGGCATGGTGGCATGCACCTGTCATCCCGGCTACTCAGGAGGCTGAGGCAAGAGAATCACTTGAAACCAGGAGATGGAGTTTGCAGTGAGTCAAAATCGTCCAGCCTGGGCAACAGAGCTAAACTCCATCTCAAAAAAAAAGAAGCAGCTTGGGGCTTGAACTTGTGTTCACTGGCAAGACTGCTGAGCCCCCTCTTGAGTAAGCTCAGTGGACAGCCTCCCTGATCAGGGGTTCCGAACACCCTCGTGCTCCTGGCAGTCTCCACTGTGTCCCTGCACTTTAACCACACCTCTCCATTAAACGCTAGTACAGGAGAAATAGTTCAAGATTTTACACAGAGGGTAAAACTAGAGACTTCAGGGGATCTGTGGGGTGATAAAGCCCAAATCAGGAAATGCCCTTCAAAGGAGTTACCACTTGCCGTAGGTCTGGTTAGATAGAGGCAGAGCTCAAATTACATCCGCTTCCAGTTCCTGAACCTGGCAACTAACCAAACACCACTCGGATCCTGTGGCTTTTCAGTAATGGCAGGAGTGGCCCAGGGAGGGAAAGGACCAGGTCAGGCTCATTGGTGTGGCCCACTTCGCTGTGGAGGGGCTTGTGGCGGGGGCATCCCTGAGGTCGCTGCACCAGTTGGATGGCCCTGAGCACTTCCTGTCATCTGTCCCCTTCCATTGTGCTCTCCTCCTCAAGCGTGCTGCCCCAAAGCAGCAGCAGCAGACGCAGCCTCCCGCAGTCACCACCACAGCCATACGAAAAGGAAAAGGAAAATAGGGTGGCCAGTGATGAAGATGTTAAGGGACCTAGGGGAGGGAATCCAGGCGTGGAAGTCCACACATTGAGGAGAAGTAGGAGAGGAGAAATTCTTTTACTTTCAGCAGAGGCAAGCTAGGCAGCACTGAGGAAGCAAAAGTCAAGTCAAGGTCAAGGGCTGTTGGAACCAACACAGTTATTTCACATGGGACACCAGTTATGAATGAACACAAAACGCAGTCAAAATTAAACAACCAGCCAGGCTTGGTGGCTCACATCTGTAATCCTAGCCCTTTGGGAGGCCAAGGCAGATGATCACTTGAGGTCAGGAGTTCGAGACCAGCTTGGCCAACACAGTGAAATGCCCGTCTCTACTAAAAATACAAAAATTAGCCAAGCATGGTGGCATGTGCCTGTAGTCCCAGCTATTTGGGAAACTGAGGCAGGAGAATCACTTGAACCTGGGAGGCAGAGGTTGCAATGAGCTGAGATCGCATCACTGCACTCCAGCCTGGGTGACAGAGTGAGACTCCGTCTCAAAACAAACAAACCAACCCAACTATTTTAAAAGCTTAAACACAGGCAGATTAGATTCTAAGAATTTTTCATATAGAAATTCGGGTATGTCATTGAACACCATGATTCTCTGGAAATGTTTAGTAATTTGAGGCTAAGGAAAGAGCATTACATAACAGGCAGATTATGAGTAAAGAAAATAGTTCATTCTAAGCATATAAACAGAGCTACCCTTAAAGGAGTCATTGGATTGGCTGTAGGCTCTTTTCTCTTCCTTTAGATGGAGCCTTGTACTGTTGCCCAAGATGGAGTGCAATGGTGTGATCCTGGCTCACTGCAACCTCCGCTTCCCAGGTTCAAGTCATTCTTCCGGCTCAGCCTCCCAAGTAGCTGGGACTATAGGCATGCACCATCAAGCCCGGCTGATTTTTGTAGTTTTAGTAGAGATGGGGTTGCATCATGTTGACCACCAGGCTGGTCTCGAACTCCTGACCTCAGGTGATCCGCCCGCCTCGGCCTCCCAAAGTGCTGAGATTACAGGCATGAGCCACTGCGCCTGGCCAAGTTCTCATCCTTTAAAATGGCCTTCCCCCATTCATACCTATTATGCTTGTGAGCTATGGAGCCAAGTACTTAAGAGTTAACCGCTTTCACAGTGGATCACACATTTTCACACATTTTCATGAGCTTGAGTCAGACGGGGGGAACTTGCTAGAAATGCAGATTCCCAGCGTCTTTCCCAGAAATTGATTCAATGGGTATGGGGTGGGATCATAAGTCTTTGGTTTTATGAACGTCCCCAGCTGAGCGATGCAGGTAGGCAGGCCACTGGTTCATTCTTCATGAAGTAGAAGCTCTCAAACTCTCTTCAAGAGGCTGGGCATGGTAGCTCCTGCCTGTAATCCCAGTACTTTGGGAAGCTGAGGCAGGAGAATCAGTTGAGCCCAGGAGTTCAAGACCAGAGCAGGCAACATAGCAAGATCCCATCTCCAGAAAAAATTTCTGGAATTAGCCAAGCGTTGTGGCATGCACTTAGGAGTCCCAGCTACTTAGGAGACTGAGGCAGGAGAATCACTTGAGCCCAGGAGTTTGAGACTGCAGTGAGCTAGAATCATGCCACTGCACTCCAGCCTGGGCGACAGGGTGACACCCTGTCTCAAAAACAAAAACTCCCTGGAAAATAAAAGTCACCGGGAGGACTTGTTTAAAGATTCCTGGTTCCCTCCCCTATGAACTCTTAATATACCAACAAGAATACCAGGTGATTCTTAACAGAGAAGTTTGGGAAACAGTTTGGTTTCTGTTTTTCGAGATGGAGTCTCACTCTGTCACCCAGGCTGGAGAGCAGTGGTGCGATCTCCGCTCACTGCAACTTCTGCCTCCCGGGTTCAAGCGATTCTCCTGCCTCAGCCTCCCGAGTAGCTGGGACTACAGGCGCTCGCCACCACACCGGCTAATTTTTGTATTTTTAGTAGAGATGAGGTTTCAAAATATCGGCCGCTTGCCACCACACCAGCTAATTTTTGTATTTTTAGTAGAGGCAGGGTTTCACCATATCGGCCAGGCTGTTCTCAAGTTCCTGACCTTGTAATCTGCCCTCCTCAGCCTCCCAAAGTTCTGGGATTACAGGCGTGAACCACCATGCCCAGCAGGAAACAAGTCTATAGTAGAACTCCCTAGAGCACCAATTCCTGGGCCCCATCCCCAAAGATGATCTAGTTGGTCAGGGTGGGTCACAGCATATTTTTGGGTCAGCAATATGCTGAATTCCTAAACACTCAACAGAAATAAGATTACCATGGTTTTCACATTCATTGTTTACAACAGGTCCAAGGACTTGGAACTGAAAGCTGTTTCCACTTTAGCATAAAATATGGAAAGTGTTCTGGATTCCCACAATAGCCTATATGGTTTTTTTTTTTTTTTTTTTAGACATAATCTTCATCTGTCACCAGGATGGAGTGCAGTGTCGCGATCTTGGCTCACTGCAACCTTCTCCTCCCGGGTTCAAGCAATCCTCCTGCTTCAGCCTCCAGAGTAGCTGACACTACAGGTGCGCACCACCACGCCCAACTAATTTTTTGTATTTTTAATAAAGATGGGGTTTCACCGTGTTAGCCAGATGGTCTTGACCTCCTGACCTTGTGATCCGTCCACCTCAGCCTCCCAAAGTGCTGTGATTATAGGTGTGAGCCACCGCACCTGGCCCTTTTTTTCTTTTTTTAGAGACAAGGTCTTGCTCTGTTGCTCAGGCTGGAATGCAGTGGCCCAATCTGTAGCCTAGAACTCTGGGCTCAAGCCATCCTGCCACCTCAGCCTCCCAAGTAGCTGGGACTACAGACACACCACCATGCCTGGCTTATTTTTAAAATTTTCTTTGTACAGACCAGGTCTCATTTTTCCCAGGCTGGTCTCAAACTCCTGAGCTCAAGCAATCCTCCCACCTCAGTTTCCCAAAGTGCTGGGATTACAGGCATAAGCTAAAACACCCTCTCTGGCCATGGGTCTTTTTTTTTTTTTTGAGATGTTGTTTCACTCTTGTTGCCCAAGCTGTAATGCAATTGGGCAATCTCAGCTTACCACAACCTCTGCCTTCTAGATTCAAGCAATTCTCTTGTCTCAGCCTCCCGAGTAGCTGGGATTACAGGCATATGCCACTATGTCCAGCTAATTTTGTATTTTTAGTAGAGATGGGACTTCTCCATCTTGGTCAGGCTGGTCTCGAACTCCTGACCTCAGATGACCCGCCTGCCTTGGCCTCTCAAAGTGCTGGGATTACAGGTGTGAGTCACCACACCTGGCCCTTTCTTTTTTAAAAATCCATGGGCTATATTCTGCTACCCTAAGTGGATGGAGAGGATTCTTCTGTAATGAAATAAGTGAAGCAAAACCTCTTCACTGAATACTTCAATCCTTAGGTGGAGGACACATTTACGGCCAAGAGCAGCTTCAGCCCTGGTTTCTCTACAGGATCACCGCCCAATTTGCAGCAGCACGGCAGACAGGCTAGTGAAGCTACTGTCAGTTGCTCAGCAACCTCTGGGGAAAAGCTACGGAGCCCTGTACTTGCAGCAAGGGTTGAGTGGGTACAAGCCTAACAGAAGTCCAAGCGACACAGGTAAATTCCAAGTTGGCAAGAAAAGCTGAATATTGTTTTCAGTTCTAGGTGGCATAGCACTTGTTTTAATATTGAAGAGGGGTCCAGGTGCAGTGGCTTACGCCTGTAATCTCAGCACTTTGGGAAGCTGAGACAGGCAAATCATCTGAGGTCAGGGATTCAAGTTGCCTGACCAACATAGTAAAACTCTGTCTCTACTAAAAATAAAAAATTAGCCAGGCGTGGTGACACTATGTTTACCATGACTGTATTTCAGCCACTCAGAAGGCTGAGGCAGGAGAATCACTTGAACCTGGGAGGCGGAGGTTGCAGTGAGCTGAGATCCTGCCACTGCACTCCAGCCTAGGTAACAAGAGTGAAACTGTCTCAAAAAAAACAAAAAACAAAAAACTGAACAGAGTGAATGAAAATAGGCCCTAAGCAAGTTTTTAACTATTTCCTTCTAAATGAAGTATAATCAATATAAGAAAAGCGCCTTCCCACCAGCAAGGGAAGCCTGAGAGCTAGTACTTCTTGTCAAAAGTAACTTCCTTTGGCTGAAAAGATTAGTAAAGGCTTAAGTGAATATTGCGATAAGATGGCAACACTTTTGCTTTCAGAAGGAAAAATGATGAATATCTACCAAATATAGGCGCCAGGCAGAAACTGTTAAATCTATAGATGAAGGGCTCATGCCTGTAATTCCAGCACTTTGAGAGGTTGAGGCAAGCAGATGGCTTGAGCTCAGGAGTTTGAGACCAACCTGGGCAACATGGCAAAATCCCATCTCTACGAAAAATAGAAAAATTAGCCAAGTGTGGTGGTGTGTGCCTGTAGTCCCAGCTACTTGGGAGGCTGAGGCCAGAGGCTTGCTTCAGCCCAGAAGGCAGAGGTTGCAGTAAGCCAAGATCCCACCACTGCACTCCAGCCTAGGCCAGACTCTGTCTCAAAAAAAAAAAACAACCCTAGATCTTCACCATTGTGTTAGTTACTGCTAGGTCATTCTAGTTCCTTTTTGTGCCCCATGTAGCAAACACCCTTATTGTTCAGATGAAAAAGACGAGTGTGAATTTTTGGAGAACATCAGAACATTCGGAAGTCAAATGTTTTCAGAAATGCTTCTGAATATAAAATATAAAATAGATGATAGAAACATAAAACCCAGTGAATCAAACTGCTCTCCCTCTTTTAATCAGTTTTATAGAATGTTTTACAGTACTAATCACATTAGGAGACAGGTGGGTTTCCTGTATATATACAAGATTGTGTAAACTCACTGAAACTTATGGAAAGGTTTTATCAATTTCAAGAGGCAGCACAGCTTTTTAATCCAGTTGAAGAACAAGAAGAATCCAGTAGACAGGAGAGTATTAATTTGACAGAGATGAATTCCCCTGGTATGTGGTCCCTACCTACACTATCTGCATTATCCAAGTGGAGACCTCCTCCCTCTTGAATTTAATCCTTGTTGAGCTCAGGCCTGTGGGACAAAGCAGCTCCAGGGTCACTCCAAAGCTCAACCACAACTTAACACTGAAGCAAACTATATTTTCATTTCTCCAAGTGTTCTCAAGAGTAATAAAGCTATTCTTTGTCCTACTACTTTCTGAGTAACCTACATTCTAAAATATATTAAGTAATTATTAATCTGTCAAAGTTCTCAAGCATTTTTGGCATTTAAATATCAAACATCTCATCACTGTTAGTCCACTTACTAAAAATCCTTTGGGCTTCAAGACTGTTTCAGATTTACTTCCCTCAAAATTAAAGCAATACATACAAAATAAACTTGCTAGACTTAAATATTTAAAAAGAGGGAGAACAAATTTTTCTTTAAAGAAACAAAGCAGGAAGAGACAGGAGAGAAAAATCTAGGAAGCACCAATTGAGGACGTGAACCCCACTACACTTCTATCACTTCTATGCAATCCAATAGTAATTCTGAGTGTATGACTTTCCCTCCTCACACCCAATCACACAGGAAACCTATGACCTTACTTGGGCCAAAACCTAGTTGACCTTACTTGGGCCAAACTGAAATTCCCATGGCAAGCAACAGGAAAAAGAGTGCTCAGTCAGCTACAGATTCTTATGGCAAGAACACAGTCCCTGTGCTGGGGCTGAAATGTGTCCCTATAAATGTGCTCAGGGACACATTTATAAAGCTTACTTTAAACAAAGGCTTCCAGACACAGGAAAAGAAAAACCATGCAGCACATGTATTTGCAATTCCTCAGAAAACCTGATTCTCCTACAACAGCGATTTAACTATCTGTATAAGAAAGCTTTCATAAGCAAGTTTTTATAAGGAAAATGCAGAAGAAAGCAATTACTGTGGCTGAGATTTTACCTAAAATGGAGAAAGCAAAATGTTTGACAGGTTTAAATATAATGGTGTGTGTGTGTGTGTGTGTGTGTGTGTGTGTGTGTATATATATATATATATATATTTAAACCTGTCAAACATTTTAAACCTGTCAAACAGCTAGGATTATAGGCGTGAGCCACTGTGTCCAGCCACAAAATTGTATATATATAATATTGTATATAATATATATACATATATGTAGTATGTAATATATATACATATATATATATTGTACATAATATATATACAATGTGGCTGGACACAGTAGCTCATACCTATAATCCCAGCACTTTGGGAGGCCAAGGCAGGCGGATCACTTGAGGGCAGGAGTTTGAGATCAGCCTGGCTAACATGGCAAAACCCTGTCTCTACAAAAAATATAAAAATTAGCTGAGTGTGGTGGTGCACACCTGTAATCTGAGCAACTAGGGAGGCTGAGGCACGAGAATCACTTCAGACTGGGAGACAGAGGTTGCAGTGGGCTGCAATCACACCACTGCACTCCAGATTTGGCGACAGGGCAAGACTGTCTCAAGGAAAATTAAAATATAATTGTGTAAGTAAAGATAATCTTCAACTTGTATTTCTATTACTTCTAAAAGCATAATATTAATACAAAATGCAAACTGATTTTTCTTTTCCTCAGATAAATTAATCCTACAAGATTTCAGGGGAGCTGAGCCAACTCTCTCTCCATTTAACTTCCATTAACTTTGTAAATTCTATGTAGTAATATGTGGCCACTAAATGTTTCTTGGGCTGATTTTGCACTTTTGCACTAATCTTTCATGTAAAACAAGTACTGGAGGGCAGTGAAGGAAGAAACATTTAGGAGTAACTATTCCTCTTTCCTAAAAAAACAAAATCAAATCACTCCCCATCTCACATACCTGTCAAGAAATCAAACCAGTGATGGTTAATGCCGAAGTAGTCCTTGCTCCTGACAGGATTTTCAGAAGGAAACTTAGCTGCCCCTGAAACAGCTGTGCTGTGCTCCTCTGCCAGCTATGGAGTCATGAGCACCTGAATCTGTTTCAGAGGTGTCACAGATGCCAAATCTCTGGGGCTCTACCCTCAGCCATGGCTCCAACACTGCAGAGCCCTTTCTCCTGCCTCCAATCCCACCACCTTCTCTTCACCCCAATCCCACCACCTTCTCTTCCACAGAAAAGAGCCCTGATGCAATGTCCACATCTTCATATTTATTTCCACAGTGTTAACATGGAATAGACTTAGCAACCATTGTGGAGAAAAAAAAAATCTCTCGGTTTATGAGTTAAATCCTTTAACAATGAATTTCAACCATTCAAAGTCTGCTGCTGCTTAACATTTACTGAATCAAATGCTAAAGTAAATGGACTGCCATCCAGGTCTCAAAAACCACACAGCTGGCCTTTGTGATGTATTTGTGATGAGATTTAACTTATGACACTAGGCAAGTTTGACAGTTACAGCCCATGAAGTGCATGACTCTACAAGGATTTCTTGACCTGACATTCAAAAGGACATTTCATGGTACTAGTTTAATTCTGATCTCTCCCTAGAAGGCAGAAACCACATCCTACACTCCTATGCAATTTGTTATTTTGGTACTGTAAAGTAACTGAATGAGAAGGGGTAGAGGCATAAAGAAAATCTAGTTTCCGGCCAGGAACGGTGGTTCAAGCCTGTAATCCTCGCACTTTGGGAGGCCCAGGCGGGTGGATCACGAGGTCAAAAGATTGAGACCATCCTGGCCAACACGGTGGAACTCCATCTCTACTAAAAATACAAAAATTAGCTGGGCATGGTGGTGCACACCTGTAGTCCCAGCTACTCAAGAGACCGAGGCAGGGGAATTGCTTGAACCTAGGAGGTGGAGGTTGCAGTGAGCTGAGATCGCACCACTGCACTCCAGCCTGGGTGACAGAGTGAGACTCAGCCTCAAAAAAAAAAAAAAAAAAGAAAGAAAATCTAGTTTCTTTAGGCATCCCCAGACACGGAGATCTCAGAGGCAGATAGCAGACAACCTCCATATTCAGCTGCCTGAGGCTGTTTGTCAGTTTCCTTAAAAGATGCCTGGAAGTGCTTCCAACAACAAGGGACTCAAGTATGGGGCTGAGTTTGTTACAAAAGCAGTAAATGTGTTTAGGAAACATTACAAAGTGAAACCAAACAGGGATGGCCCATGTACAAGACTTGTGCTTGAACCTTTGGTGTGCCTCCTTGGCCAATTTTTTAGGCACCAAAACCCATTCCTGATTAATTATTGATATACAATGCAAACCAAACTATGAAAACACAGACTTTTTTTTCAGAAGAGGGAAATAAAGGCACAGAAACCTGCCAAAATAGATTTTTTTCCATAAGAATAGAATGGTTGATTAAAATAGTTTATCACTAGTAAAACTTGTATCACTAGAGCGGACAATACAAATTAGTTTTTTAAAAAAATGACATTCACTGAATTCCTGGTCTGTGCATTCAATGTGAATAATCATCAAAAATATATTACAATTAAAGGTTGTAAGGAGCTCTGTCTGGGATTTCTGCAGTATATTATTTCAGAGGAGAAGAACCACCGTAAGTATTACCTATCCACTGTTCCTTTTTACCGTGTATGGTAATCAGTCTATCCCCTACATGCAGGCTCACAAACTTCCATGGTGAGATGTCTACGTGACTTAGTGACTTTCACACTCATTAAAGGCAGCCCTGTGCATTAAACTCCATACCTAGAAAGTTCGATAAACTGTATTACACTTTAATAAATATTTCTGTGTACTTCTTGTTTTTTTGCTTTTAAGCTCAGCTTAAATTTTGTCAAGGAAACCATTTCACAAGACAGTATGTCACGGCCTACTATCAGCAATAGTCCTTGTTTATTAGAATCTGCAGATGTCCATATTGCATCAAATATAAATATATATTATATTTACATTTCCTTCTTAGCTTTTCAATTTAGGTGAGTGTATTTATAGGTAATGCCACTAATGCACCACTATTATAATCCTCAGTGCAACTCATGTCTTCTTTCCATTAGATGCATATTAATAAGATAGCATCTTAAAAGAGGAGTACTGTTCTTTTTTAAAATAAAAGGAAAGAAAGGGGGTCTAGAATGGGGGTCTAGAAATTTTCTAAGAGATTTTTTTTCTGTTTTTTAATATTTAGAAATTACCCGAAAAATGTGGTCCCTTTTTGTAGTACTAGTCTCTACTTGGGGTCAAGAAAATAGAATATGCAACTCAGAAAAGAAAGAGCCCAAAGACAAGAGAACCTGCTTGTTAGCTCATTAACCTGTTTAGTAAAGGTCTGCTTTAAAATGCCTGATGCTGTACAATATTATACAAAACAACCTTCACCCTTCAAAGCAGCTGATGTACTTTCTTAGAGATCTGCTTGTCTGATAACAGTCTGCTGCCTTGGTGGGCCTTGGTCTTGGTCACTTTCGGTCATCGATGGTTTTAATGAATTCTACTGCTGCTGTGAACTGCATCCACCAATAGGACTCCTCTCCAGACAGGCAGCTAGCATAAAAGCTACTGATATACTGCACAGTGGACAACAAACAGGGTGGATTTGCCTAGAGAAATGAAAAATAAAAGAGTCAATTACTCAGATGTCATAGCTCTGCCAAAATCATTTAAGGGTTCTTTGAATGTTCTTCTATCAAAGACGTAACAATCTTTTTGAAAACAATCCCAAAGTTATTTTTTGGAAGTAATCTGTAAACCCTAGTTTCCATGAGTAGCAATATGTAGGAAAAGCAACCCAGGTTCTAATCTCAGCTAATCCATCTAGAGGTTTCTATCCCTGCAAGTCACTTAGCCTCACTGGTTTCTAAGAAGGCTGTGGTTTTACTCAACATCCCAGGATTTCAGAATGTTAGATAACAAAGTAAATGCTATAAGCAAATTTAGTTATATCTGGTAAGTCCAGGGAGAATCAGCTGATAAAGAAAAAGCTAAAAAAGATGATATGCCCTCTGTTGCCAGAGGTAACCGAGAACATCTCCTGGTTTTTTTAACCTTCAACATGTGGTGAGAAAGGGCGCAGGCTGCTAAATGGTTAGGAGGAGCCAAGGCTTTTCCTTAAAACTAGCTTAAACTGGCTCTACACAGGAACTAGATTCATCACTTGCAGAAGCCAGAAGAGCGATGGCCAACAGGAGGAGCTGTGATGGCCAACCCCATGGGTTTCTGCCTCCAAGCTAAGAGTTCAGGTTGTAGAAATGTCACAACGCTAAGAAACAGACGTATGTTACACACACTTTAGACAGCAACAGCTGAGCTGAGCTGACTGGAAAACACAAGTGATATAATCACTTAGTGGCTGTGTACACGCAAACTGCATGGTTACCCTGAAAATGTTCAAAATAAACCATTCCAATGATGAAACTTTAATTTTAAAGTCAGTAAGAACTAGAGGTGTCAGTACTTCTATACTACAATTACAAAATAAGAGGCTAAAAAAGGAAAGATGATTGCTAAGTTTGGTAGCCGATATGACAAGTACTGCAAAGAATTCCACATGAAAGAAGATGGTAAAGGTACAATAAAAAGAACCTGCTCTCACCCATTCACTCAATAATTGTACACCAAGCCCCAACCAAGAACTTCAGGTACTGCTTTTTTTTTTTTTTTTTTTTGAGATGGAGTCTCACTCTGTTGCCCAGGCTGGAGTGCAGCAGTGTGATCTCAGCTCACTGCAACCTCTGCCTCCCAGGTTCAAGTAATTCTCCTGCCTCAGCTTCCCAAGTAGCTGGAATTATAGGTGCCTGCCACTAAGCCTGGCTAATTTTTGTATTTCTAGTAGAGATGGGGTTTCACCAGGCTGGTCTTAAATTCCTGAATTTGTGATCCATGTGCCTCGGCCTCTCAAAGTATTGGGATTACAGACATGAGCCACCGCGCCCAGCCCAGGTATCGCTTTAAAAGCCGAAAATGTTCATCTAGAAATCTACTCCTCCCGTCCTTTCTTTTGAAAACCCTAAGGTAAGAACAAATCTTGGCAGGCACAGCGGCTCATGTCTGTAATTCCAACACTTCAGGAGGCTGAGGTGGGTGAATTATTTGAGGCCAGCAGCTCGAGACCACAAGACCAGCTTGGCCAACATGGTGAAACCCTGTCTCTACTAAAAATACAAAAAAATTAGCTGGGAGTGGTGACGCATGCCTGTAATCCCAACTACTTGAGTGGCTGAGGCCAAGAATTGCTTGAACCCAGGAGGTGGAGGCTGCAGTGAGCTGAGTTCACACTACTGCACTCCAGCCTGGGCAACAGAGTGAGATCCTGTCTCAAAAAAAAAAAACAAATCTCGACATTAGGCACTTTCCTTCTGCGTAAGCCAGAGCCTGTGACTTGGGAAAGAGCCAAGATCTCTACCGTTGTGTGAAGCCCTGTGCTACCTGCTCAGAATTCCACATAACTCCTTAAATAATAGTAGTAAGGGGCCCACCTTTATCAACACAAACACCAACACGGGAACAAAGTCGTCCGCTCCAGGGACAGAGTCCTCATTGGCCAGGCTCAGGAGGTTCATAATTGTAGAGCACATTCTCAGGATGCACTGTACTTTGTCCCGGGGGGTTTTATAAGCACTTATTGTCCTGATTTCTGATTGTGCAGATGGCCACGGTGCTTCTCGAAGATAAACCTAGGTGAGACCACAGACAATACACAGATTCTGAATCCAATTACAATCCTGGGCAGTGACCACTGCAACCTCCATGACAGGAATCAGAGGATAATGTGGTTGTTTTTTCTTTGGTAAAACCACATTGCAAGCCCCTTTCCCCTCCACCAAAGACTGAAGCATAACTTTAAAACTTTTCTTTTTTGAGATGGAGTTTCACTCTTGTTGCCCAGGCTGGAGTGCAATGGTGTGATCTTGGCTCACCACAACCTCCGCCACCCACATTCAAGCGATTCTCCTGCCTCAGCCCCCCGAGTAGCTGGGATTATAGGCATGCACCACCATGCCTGGTTAATTTTGTATTTTTAGTAGAGATGGGGTTTCTCCATGTTGGTCAGGCTGGTCTCGAACTGCCGACCTCAGGTGATCTGCCCTCCTCGGCCTCCCAAAGTGCTGCAATTAATTATAGGCATGAGCCACTGCACCAGGCAAAAACTTTTAAGTAAGTTGCTTTGCATTTAAAAATAGTTAACCCAGATATCCATTAATAGAAAAAGGGAACAGCACAGAACCTAGAACTCACAAAATTTCAAACCATTCTCTTTCTTAAATAGCTAGAATGGAACTTCTCTACATTTAGTAGCTGATTCCAGAAGTACAAACTAACTACTAAAAGAGGACTTTTCCTTAAAACTAGCTTAAACTGGCTCTACACAGGAACCAGATTTATCATGCGTGATAAGGAAGTTAATTTAAAAATATGTACCATTGTTGCAGTAATTCCTCTAGAAATAACAGATTCAAAAAACCAAAGACATTTAAAATTTTATGCTAATTAATGTCTCATTAGTGGGGTTTGTAACAAAAACAACCAGAAAGCTCAAATACCTGAAATGTTCCCGTTTCATTTTGTAAAAGATGTAGGACAGAAATGCTAATATCAATGACTAAAAGGTAATCTGAGATCACAATCAGATGCAATGACCTCTCCTGAGACAGCATATCTCTCTCACTCTTTGGAATGCTACCAGCCTCCTGCTTCTTCAAAACATTTCTGCAGAAACCTGACTGTAAAAGCACTGGTGGAGAGGCACTGCCCCTGAGAGCAGGGCTGGCTTGAGAAGCCCTGCCTGGGCACGGAGTGGCTTCAAGGAAGGGATCCTCCCAGCTGGCTTTCTACTATTTCAGACTAGGAGTTTTAACCCCTGGAAGCATCTTTGGGAATTTTGCAGTTAGACTGAATTACATTGGGTACAAATGAGGTTTTTTATATTTTACCACATTTCAGTTCTTTGAAAACGTGGTAACATTATGTAGATTAATACTATACAGCATTTAGTTAACATTACCCATGCTATATAAACCCATATTACCTCTGGTATCTGAAGAGCTCTGTGATTTGCAGTCACTACTTTAGACAATCTCTGGATATGTTCATGAAGAACCCTGAAAACCCCCCCAAAATACAAATGTAAATATACATTTCAGAAAATAAGGTACACAAATAGTCATCATTGATTTTTACAAAACATTTGAAACATGTTGACTTATTGCTAGATATGGATTACAGCTAAGAGTTGAGCCTCTTAGATAAGTATTCTTTCCATCTGCTCAGAAACGCTGAGTAAGCCAAGGGGATGCAGGGAGGAGAGGCAGTCTTTCCTCTCTGGACCAGACAGCATGGCAAGGGAGAGAGGAGAGGAGCCCTTAGCAGGAGTGCTTGGACACATTATTTTGTAAAATAGAGGAAAAGGTAGTGAGGGGGGGAAAAAAAGTGAGAGGAAGTAGAAGGATCAAAAGCCAGAAACTAAAGACACTAATTACATGGAGAAGGGCCTCCACCATTCACCCAGACTTTCATTTTGTAGATGAAGAGAAGTAGGCTTAAAAAGGTAAAAGACTTGCCTAAGCTACACAGGTGTCAGTAGAGGGGCTGAACCCAGCTTCTTGGCTGCTGATGTTCTTTCCAATTCCTCTGTTGGCTTTCTACATTTTATAAAGCCTGCAGAAATGCCATGGAGGGTGGGGAAAAATAATCTTCAAAGTTGCTCTTTGTAGTCAATATGGTTTGAATGTCCCCACTCCTTATTTTATGCCTAAAGCCAAAAAAACTGGTGCTGGAGAGAAAACAGGCCCTATCTGGCATATTTAGAAGACTGGGATGGGTCAAATGCTCTGAGACCATGAACAAATGAGGAAGGTAGACTGGAAAGATCCTAACCCACTTCGCAGGAAAGTGAATTCACTCAAATATCTATGCAACATCTGAAAATTTCCATGAAAAATATTTCACACAAACATAACCCACACCTAGAGATCCTATTACACAGATCCGAGAGTCATGCACAGTAAGCCACTGTCACTGTTAAGAACGATAGTAAGAACTTTAACATGCTTGAGGTTAGAAACAGGGTTGTGAAGCAGTGCTCAAGAAAATACAGAAGGCTGAGCACGGTGGCTCATGCCTATAATCCCAGCACTTTGGGAGACCAAGATGGGCAGATCACTTGAGGTCGGGAGTTCAAGACCAGCCTGGACAACATGATGAAACCCCAGCTCTACCAAAAATACAGAAATTAGCTGGGCGTAGTGGTGCGTGCCTGTAATCCCAGCTACTCAGGAGGCTGACGAAGGAGAACTGCTTGAACCCAGGAGGTGGAGATTGCAGTGAGCCAACATCACACCATTGTACTCTAGCCTGGGTGAGAAGACTCTGTCTCAAAAAAAAAAAAAAAAAAAAAAAAAAAAAAAAAAAAAAAAAAAAAAAAAAAAAAAATACAGAAGAGTAAAAATAAAACTGCAAAATCTTCCATAGTCTCACTACCCCAAAATAACCAATATTACCATTCCAGGTTAATTTTTTCCAAGTTTTTGTTTTTTTAAAGACAGAGCCTCACTCTGTTGCCCAGGCTGGAGTGCAGTGGTGCAATCTTGGCTCACTGCAACCTCTGTTTCCCAGGTTCAAGTGATCCTCCTGCCTCAGCCTCCTGAGCAGCTGAAACTACAGGCACATGCCACCACGGCCAGCTAATTTTTGTATTTTTAGTAGAGAAGGGGTTTCACCATGTTGGCCAGGCTGGTCTCGAACTCCTGACATCTGGTGATCCACCCACCTCGGCCTCCCAAAGTGCTGGGATTATGGGTGTAAGCCACTGCACCCGGCCAACTGTTCATTCTTAATAAATACATAATGAGCATATATTAGAAGCCAATCACTGTGCCTGGTGCTGTTAGAGTGGTTAATAAAAGCATTATTTCCTGGTCTTGCAGAGGGATCAAGCAAGTGTGGAGAGAACATTCATCAAACCATCACACAAACCAGTGATTAAGAAAAGGGGAAAGGCCAGGTGTGGTGGCTCACGCCCTGTAATCCCAGCTCTTAGCCCAGCACTTTGGGAGGCTGAACCAGGAGGATCGCTTCAGTCCAGCAGTTTGAGACCAGCCTGGGCAACACAGTGAGACCTTGTCTCTACAAAAAATAAACAAGGCAGGACACAGTGGCTCACACCTGCTATCTCAGCACTTTGGGCAGCCAAGATGGGCGATCAGCTGAAGTCAGGAGTTCGAGACCACCAGCCTGGCCAACATGTGAAACCCCATCTCTACTAAAATTACAAAAAAAATTAGCCAGGCATGGTGGCGCATGCCTGTAGTCCTAGCTACTAGGGAGGCAGAGGCAGGAGAATCACTTAAACCCAGGAGGCAGAGGTTGCAGTGAGCCAAGATCGTACCACTGCACTCCAGCCTGGGTGACAGAACAAGACCTTGTCTCAAAAACAAAAAAGAAGAAAAAAAAGAATAGGGGAGAATTTTACCACCCCTCCCCTCCAAGGGCCATTTGGGAATGTCTGGAGACATCTGGTTGTCACAATTGGTGGGGTATTACTGGTATCTAGTGTGTGGAGGCCAGGGATGCTGCTGAAGACCCTATAATGTATAGGACAGCCTCCACATCACTAACAATCTGGCCCCAAATGTCAGTAGTGCTGGATTGAAAAACCATGACTTAAACAGATGTCAAACGGCAACTGGCAAGTACTAAAGAAAGGCACCCAGACCTGAGAGAGCCCTAATAGGATGTAGCCTAGTCAGGAGAGGCTTCATCAGCAAAACACTTCAGTCAAGACCTGAGAGATGAGTAAGACTTAATCACAAGAAGGAAGGGAAGAGTGGTTAAGGCAGAGTAAACAGCAGTGCTTTCCAAAGAGGCCATACCAATTTCTACTCCTTCCAGACTGACTGTCCACATCCCTGAAAACTAGGTATTATCATTCTTTTTGATCCTCCAACTCTGTCAGGTGAAAAATGGTAACCAGCTTGCCTAAAATAAGGGCTACCTGGTAGATCCCTACATAGTCCCACAGAGGCACTCAGCATAAAAGTACTCACTGGTCCAGTGAAGAAGGCTGCTATGAATGGAATACATATATGAGTACAAAAAAAAAAAAAAAAAAAAAGAAGTACTCACTGGTCACGAAGTATGTCCCCATCCTGATTAGGGTAGAAAGCAAGTTTGAAAATCCGGTTCATCACACTTCGCTCAATGGCCAGCTGTGCATCTTGAAGCTGTTCTTCACTCGCGTTTTGCCATATGACATCCTGGGCCATTGCACCATAAAGAAACTGCAAAAAATCTTCCACCTGAGCAGTTTTATCATCAGCTGCTGTGAGTTTCTGAAAGTCTCCAAAGCAAAACAATAATTTTAAAATAGTTTAATTTTTAGAAGGATATTATCTGGATAATTTTTAGAAGGAAATTATATAAATAATTTTAATCACTAGCTATGCAGACACCATGATCTTAATCAGTGTGGTTTATTTTAGGACAATATTTATCCATATAATTAAACCAGGAGAAAGTAAGATATATGTGAAAGTTTAAGTACAAGAAATTTATTATAAAAATATGTTTCTAAAAAAATGTTTGGTTTAAAAAAATGAGAAAACTTGTATAAATCCAAATGTCCCCAATTTAAAAAATAAACTATAAACATTCAATCCAGGAGAGAAATGCAATTTATTGGTTTGACATCAAAGTTTAATTTATTAAGATTCCATAAAATAAATGGATATTTAAGGCATGCAGATACTTGAACTAGCAAAACAAAGCAGTATTCCAAATCTTCCCAACAGTATTACAGCTGAGAAGATGCTTAAAGATATTGAGTTACCTTGAATGAATTCCCTGATCTTCTTTTCTTTGCTCTCAAGCAGTAATCTCACACAGACAGTGGTAAAGTATCGATTGGCCACTTCTTTGTCCCGCAAAACCCTTTGCAACAGCCTTTCCAGGTGAGCCTGTGTGGTCTGTAGTCCTTGTCGACAACGAGTGAGATAAGCAATATATGGCGCTCTTTTCCTAAAAGAAAAAATACTTTGCATGACTTCAGATATATTCAGTACATACTTTCTTTGAAGAATAAGGGTCCTAACTTTTCTTTAAAAAAAAAATTACTGGGAGAGAGATTCAAGATGGCCAATTAGCAGCAGCTCAGGATTGTAGCTCCCAGTGAAAGTGCAGAGAGCGAGTGGATGCCAAAATTGCAGATGAATTTTTGATGCTCACAAACTGGGAGATTCCCGGCGAAGGAGCCACACGGGTCGCCAGTG
>PVKP010032415.1:0-25957 GCA_004027715.1 Plecturocebus donacophilus | reverse complement strand
TGATGAAGAGGCTTTTTGTCTCGCCCCCTTAGGCTATAGCTACAGGTCATAAAATAACTCTGCTGCAGTCTGGAATGGTCTCCTCAGTGACAGGGTGTCCAGTTATTTATGTTATAGTCATTTGGCCGTTTGTTTTAGTGTCGCCCTGCTCAAAGCCCATGGGGAGCTGGCACCCTTGGCTACCCTTCCTTTCACTGTCTTTGTAAGTAATCAACTGTGTGAATCTTAAAAAGGCTTGTTGTTTCTTTGCTGGTAGAGTCTGTCAGGCCTAGACTTGCCTTGTGATTGACATACATTTCCCAGGCTCTCCATGTGGGTACAAAGGCCAATAATTTGTGGGAGAGAGAGTGTGGAAAAGTTTTCCTGAGGCAAATCAGAGTGTGTCCTCCAACCTTCAGAACCAGGGCACCCTCATTTTCTTCCCCCAAATCTACCTCCACTCATAGTCCTTTAAATGTTTTTATATTGGTGGCATTTGATTAAAAAGAGCAGCAAATAAATAGGCTAATGACATGAACAAATAATTGACAATCATGGAAATGCAAAGAACTATTGAATATTTAATCTCACTAGTAATGAAAATGTGAAGACTAAAATTAACAAAGTGCTGGCAAGAGTAAGGGGTGGGGCAAGTAGGTACCACCTTTCAGGAAAGCAAATTGGCAATATGTAGAAAGAGCTTTACAAAATGTTTATTCCTGGCTGAACACGGTGGCTCATGGCTATAATTCCAGAGCTTTGGGAGACTGAGGCAGGTGAATCACCTGAGGTCAGGAATTCGAGACCAGCCTGACCAATATGGTGAAACCCTGTCTCTACTAAAAATGCGAAATAAGCCAGGTGTGGTGGTGGGTGCCTGTAATCCCAGCTGCTTGGGAGTTTGATGAAGGAGAATTGCTTGAACCTAGGAGGCAGAGATTGTAGTGATCTGAGATCATGCCATTGCACTCCAGTCTGAGCAACAAGAGCAAGACTCTGTCTCAAAAAAAAAATTATTTTTGACTATAGTCACCCTGTTATGCTAGCAAATACTATATCTTAGTCTAAGTATTTTTGTTGGATGCATATATATTTAAAATTGTTATATCCTCTTGCTGAATTGACCCCTTTATCATTATATAGTGACCTTTTTCTCTTCTTAAAAGTTTTATCTTGAAATCTATTTTGTCTGATAGAAGTGCAGCAACTCCTGCTCTTTTCTGTTTGCATTGGCATGGAATGTATTTTCCCATCCCATTATTTTCAATTTATGTGTGTTTTAACAGGTGAAGTGTGTTTCTTGTAGGCAACAGATCATTTGAGTCTTGTTTTTTTAATCTATTCAGCTATTCTATGTCCTTTGATTGGATAGTTTTGTCCTTTACATTAATGTTATTATTGATAAGTAAGGATTTACTCCTGCCATTTTGTTATTTGTTTTCTACCTGTTTTGTGTCCTTCTCTTTTCCTTCCTTCTTTCCTGTCTTCTTTTTAGTGAAGGTGAGTTTCTCTGATGGTGTGATTCATTTTCTTGCTTTTTGTTTTTTAGGTATTCATTGCATGTTTTTTGATTTGAGGTTACCATGAGGCTTGTACCATGATTTTAAGCTGATAACAACACTGTTTGCATAAACAAACAAGCAAAAAGAAAGCTAACAAAAACTCTACAGTTCAACTTCATCCCCCCACTTTTTAACTTTTGGTTGTTTCTATTTATATCTCATTGTACTGTCAATGTTTTGAAAAGTTGTTGTAGTTATTATTTTTGATTGGGTCATCATTTAGTCTTTCTACTTAGGATAAGAGTAGTTTACATATCACAGTTACAGTGTCATAACAAACTGTGTTTTTCTGTGTACTTACTATTAAATATTACCAGTGATTTTTTTACCTTCCGATGAGTTCTTATTGCTCACTAACGTCCTTTTGTTCTTGATTGAAATACTCCCTTAAGCATTTCTTGCAGGACATGTCTGGCATTGATAAAAATCCCTCAACTTTTGTTTGTCTGGGAAAGTTTTTTACTTCTCCTTCATGTTTGAAGAATATTTTCACCAGATATACTATTCGAGGGTAAAAGCTTTTTTTTTTCCCTTCAGCACTTTAAATATATCATGTCACTCTCTCCTGGCCTGTAAGGTTTCCACTGAAAAGTCTGCTTCCAACTGGGCGAGATGGCTCATGCCTGTAATCCCAGCACTTTGGGAGGCAGAGGTAGGCAGATTGCCTTGAAGTCAGGAGTTCAAGACTGGCCTGGTTAACATAGTGACACTCCATCTCTACTAAAAATACAAAGAGGAGTTGGGTGTGGTGGTGAGCACCTGTAATCCCAGCTACTTGGGAGACTGAGGCAGCAGAATCACTTGTACTTGGGAGATGGAGGTTGCAGTGAGCCGAGATCACACCACTGTACTCCAACCTGAGAGACAGAGTGAGACACTGTCTCAAAGAAAAAGAAAAAGTCAAAAAGTCTGCTTCCAGGTGTATTGGAGCTCCATTGTATGTTATTTGTTTCTTTTCTGTTGTTGCTTTTAGGGTCCTTGATCCTTGACCTTTGGGAGTTTGATTACTAAATGCCTTGGGGTAGTCTTCTTTGTGTTAAATCTGCTTGGTGTTCTATAACCTTCTTGTACTTGGATATTGATATCTTTCTCTAGGTTTGGGATGTTCTCTGTTATTTTCCCTTTGGGTAAATTCTCTATCCCTATCTCCTTCTCTACCTCCTCTTTAAGGCCAATAGCTCTTAGATTTGCCCTTTTGAGGCTATTTTCTAGATCTTGCAGGTGTGCATCATTGTTTTTTATTCTTTTTTCTTTTGTCTCCTCTGTGTATTTTCATACAGCCTGTCTTCAAGCTCACTAATTCTTTCCTCTGCTTGATCAATTCTGCTATCAAAATACTCTGATGCATTCTTCAGCATGCCAATTGCATTTTTCAGCTCCAGAATTTCCACTTGATTCTTTTAAATTATTTCAATATCTTTGTTCAACTTATCTGATAGAATTCTGAACTCCTACTCTGTGTTATCTTGTTTCTCTGAGTTTCCTTAGAATTGGTCCCTGGTGCCTTATTTCATTCATTTGGTAAGGTCCTGTTTTCCTAACAGATGCTTGTGGATGTTTGTCTGTGTTTGGGCATTGAAGCATTAGGTGTTTATTATAGTCTTTGCAGTCTGGGCTTGTTTCTACCTGTCTTTCTTGGGAAGGCTGTCTAGGTCTTTGAAAGGACTTGGGTGTTGTGATCTAAGCCATATCTGCATTAGGAGATATTCCCCAAGCCCAATAATGCCATGGTTCTTGCAAACTCATAGAGGTACCACTTTGATGTTCTTAACTAAGATCTGGAAGACTTCTCTGGATTACCAGGCAGAGACTTTTCTGACTTTTATCTTCTCACAGACAGAGTCTTTCTCTCTCTCTCTCTCTCTCTCTCTCTCTCTATCTCTATCTCTCTCTCTGTTCTAAGCTGCTTGGAGCTATGGGTGGGGTGACATAAGCACCCCTGTGGCCACCATCACTGGGATTGTGCTGGGTCAGACCTGAAGCTGGCACAACACTGGGTGTTGCCCAAGGCCCACTTTAACCATCACGTGGTTACCATCTATGTGCACTCAAGACCCTGAGGTTCTACAATCAGCATGTGGCAAAGCCAGTCAGGCATGTGTCCTTCCCTTTTGGGCAGCAAGTTCCCCCAGGCCCTGGGTAGGTCCATAGGTGCTATCTAGGAGCCAGGGACTAGAGTGAAAAACCTTAGAACTCTACCTAGTGTTTTACTGTGCTGTAGCTGAGCTGGCGCTCAAACTGCAAGACAAAGTCCTTCCCACTCTTCCCTCCCCTTTCCACAGGCAGAGGAGGCTCACCCCATGGCTGCCACCATCACAGGCCCACAGGGAGTACTGCCAGGCTACTGCTGATGCTTCCTTAAGGCCCACGGGCTCTTCAGTCAACGTGTGGTGAATGCTGCCTGGCCTGGGACTCACCCTTCAGAATAATGAGCTCCCCTCTGGCCCAGGCCAGCTCCAGAAATGCCATCCAAGAGCCCAGGCCTGAAACTGGAGACCCTAAGAGCCCACTTGGTGCTCTACCCCCATGTAGCCAAGATGGTACATAAGGTACAAGACAAAGTCCTCTTTCCTTTTCCCTCCACTTTTCTCGAGCAGGAGTCTCTCCCTATATCTACCATAGCTGGGAATGTGCTGAGTCTCACCTAAAACCAGCAAGTGTCAGAGTCTCACCCAAGGCCCGTGGTGTACAACCTAGGTATCACTGCTTGTTATTCGGGGCCCAAGGGCTCTTTACTTAGCAGGTGACAGGTCCTGCCAGGACTGGGCCCTTCCTACAAGGCAGCAGGTTCCCCTCTGGCCCTGGATGTGTCTAGAGATGTTACCTGGGAGCTAGGGCCTGGAAAGGGGTCCTTGTGACCCTGACCAGTGCCATATCCCACTGTGGCTGAGCTGGTATCCAAGACACAAGACAAAGTCCTCTTTTCTCTCTTCTCTCCTCAAGCAGATGGAAGGGGTCTCTTTTGGAGCTGTGAGCTGTGTAGCCTGGAGTCGGAGGAGGGGTGGCACAAGCACTCTCTTGGCCATCCTGGCTATTGTCTCTGTAGGTTGTGGGTTCCCCCAGTCCACTGGCTCTGAGCCCAGTTCAGCAGTAGAACTTGCTCAGGACTTGCAGTCCTTGTGGCCTAGAGTGCTTTTCGAGTTTATTTAGGGCCCCAGAGTACTCTAGCCCACAGTGGTAAGGCTTGAAAGAATTCACATTTAGCCGGATGCAGTGGCTCACACCTGTAATCCCAGCACTTTGGGAGGCCAAGGCAGGTGGATCACCTGAGGTCGGGAGTTCAAGACCAGCCTGACCAACATGGAGAAACCCTGTCTCTACTAAAAATACAAAATTAGCCAGGCATGGTGGCATGCGCCTGTAATTCCAGCTACACAGGAGGCTGAGGCAGGAGAATCACTTGAACCCGGGAGTCGAAGGTTGCAGTGAGCTGAGATTGTGCCATTGCACTCCAGCCTGGGTAACAAGTGTGAAACTCTGTCTCAAAAAAAAAAAAAAAAAAAAAGAATTCAAGTTCCAGCTGCTGGGATGGGCATTTTTCCTCTGACTAGAGCTGGTTTAAACATTCTCTCTGTTAGTGGGCATCAGCTGATTTCAGCTTGTTTTGGCTTTCTGCTGTGACAGGGCACCACCAAGTTCAATGCAATGTCTCACAATTGCTGTGCTCTCTCTCTCCCAACCACACAGATTCTCTCCTCATGGTGCATGGTCACTGTAAGGGTATGGGGAAGGGGTGGCACTGGCAGTGCAAAAGTGTCTCCTACCTTCTTTAGTGCCTTTTTCAAAGATATGAATATCAAGTAGTGTGAGTGTTCACCTGATTTTTGGTTTTTATGAACGTGCTTTTTCTCTGTTGATAGTTGTTAAATTAGTTTCCTTGTGGCAGGAGGAGGGGGAGACAATTGGTGGAGCCATCTATTCTGCAATCTTGCTCTGTCCCTCTCCCTAATAACAATTTTGAAGCCAGGTACAAGAATAATAAGAAAAACTACTATTTTTTGACTTCTTGATGTGGCAAACACAATTCCAAGTTATCAAATCATTTAGTTCTCCTAAATGCTCCATGAGGAGAGACTCATTATCCCAGCTTTAGAGATGAGAAAATTGAAACACAGAGAATAACTTGGGTAAGCTGGGCTCTGATCCCTGGTAGAGGGCTCTGAGCTTGCTCTAAACCACTATGTAGGCTGCCTCCAGCAAGAACTAGAAAGTGGAGTAAGGTCCCTACTGCTGCTGTTTCCAAAGATCCTAAGAGTGACTCTTGAAGCCTGGTCCTGGCCAGTCATATAAACATTTGCCCTCTCAGCAAGGATGCTTATGTTCAGATGGCTCCCCCCACAGATCTAGATGATGTCCCTCCCGTAGCCTCAAAGGTAATGGCTCTGTGGTTCACATTCACAAGCAGAGCAACTCCCCTCTACCAGAACACCACACCAGGATGGCTTTGTCTAGGGAGGCCTCTAGCATCAGCCTTGTCAACCCTTACCCCTTAGTGGTGGGCTGGGGTTTCCCACCCCAGTTTCTTCTTTCCTTCCAGTAAGTTCCTTTTTGGGACCATTGGCATCCTTTCCTGCCAGCAAATCTTAATTGGAACCACCAAGATCCAGAGTGACAAGATTCTTTAACTATTCATCTCAGGGAGCTGTACACCAAGGAGTGTTAAGAGAGTTCTAACTTTGACAGGCCACAAAAAGCTTTCTCATATCCTTGCCTCAGAATAATGGAAAGCTGCTATGACTTTCCCAACATTGCCATAATGTTGGGACGCTACTAGTATGAAGTCAAGAAGAGGTGACAGGAAGCTTCTGACATCCTGTTGCATAAAATCAACACACTTCCTGGGTGCAGTGGTTCGTACTTGTAGTCTTAGCACTTTGGAAGGCTGAGGTCTGTGGATGGCTTAAGCCCAGGATTTTGAGACCTGCCTGGGCAACATAGCAAGACCTTGTCTCTACCAAAAATAAAAAATTAGCTGGGCACATGCCTGTATACCCAGCTACTTGGGAGACTGAGGTGGGAGGATTGCTTGAGCCCAGGAATTTGAGGTGGCAGTGAGCTGTGATGATGCTACTGCACTCCAGTCTGGGTGACAAAGTACAATCCTGTCTCTAAAAAATAATTATAATGAAATAAAATCAATAAAATAAACACTCTTGCAAGTTGGTATAGGCAGAATCGTGCCTCCCAACCCAATTCATATCAGAAAGTCCTAACTCCAACTGCCTTAGAATATGACTGTTATTTCGAGATAAGGCATTTAAAATGAGGTAAAATCAGGTCATATGGGTGGGCCCTGATCCAGTCTGACCAGTGTCCTTATAAGAAGAGGAAGGTAAGACACAGACATGCATGCACACAAAGGAAAGACCATGAGGGCACAGTGAGAAAGGTGGCCATTTTCAAGCCGAGGAGAGAGGCCTTAGAAGCACCCAAATCTGCTGGCACCTTGATCTTGGACTTCCCAGCCCCTGGAACCATAAGAAAATTAATTTCTGTTGTTTAAGTCACTCAAGTCTATGGTATTCTGTTATGGCAGCTCTAGCAAACTAATGAACAAGGGAGAAGAATAGATGATGATACTACAGGTACAAGCCAATGACATGCATTCCTGAGAGGTAGTGTATATAGAAGTAGGGACAGGGCACTGGAGCTGGGCAGCCCATGCCTGTGCTGCCTCCTAAGCCTCCTTTTCCCAAGCTTCCTACTTTCCCGTCCACAGTCTCAGAAGGCGACTAGGCAATGGGAGGCCTGTGATTACTGTCTCAACCCTCCAGATACTTTTCTCTCACAGTGGTTTGATAGGGTTTGTGTATGTGTCTACATTCACTGACAGTACTATCTTATTCCACCTTTGCCTTTCCAAGTTTAGAAAATTCGAAACTTCTGGCATATGTTGGTTAATTAGCTATTTCTATTTCATCTTATTAAAACTCTCTCTCATAGATGTAAAATGGAGAATTTTGGCTTGCTCAGTTACCTAAACTGAGGCCTGAAAATGCTATTGAACTTTTGAATCTTGGTAGATTTATTTTGAACAAGAGCAAAAGGCAGAATATGTTGTTATTTGGAGTGGCAAGACCCAGAAGATTTGGGTAGACCAGCCCCAGGACTCATCATTGTTTTTATTTTTTGAGATGGAGTCTCACTATGTTCTGCAGCCTGGAGTGCAGTGGCACAATGTCAGCTCACTGCAGCCTCTGCCTCCCATGTTCAAGTGATTCTCCTGCCTCAGCCTCCCAAGTAGCTGGGATTATAGTCTCCCACCACCATGCCTGACTAATTTTTGTATTTTTAACAGAGATGGGGTTTCACCATGTTGATCAGGCTGGTCTTGAACTCCTGACCTCAAGTGATCCACCCACCTTGGACTCCCGAAGTGCTAGGACTACAGGCATGAGCTACCGTGCCCAGCCCATCTTTGATTGTTAATAGACAAATCTGTCCCAACCTCTCTGAAGTGTTTGCAGAAGGAGGAAGATTTGAGGGAAAAGGAGCCAAGTCAGCATACCCCGGTTTAGAGCTACGTCTTCTGTGAATCAATATTCCATGTACAAAAGTGTCTCTATTTGGCCTCCATTCAGTTGGCATTGCAGTTATAATAGTAGCCAGATTCCTTTCCTGTGTGGCTAGAAAAACTCCCTTTATAGAATCTAGAAAAGAAGTATTTAATACATGTTCTCCCTTTGTAGATTTGTGGGTGTATTGTCACCTTGAGTCAGAAAAAGAGAAGAATCGAGTGAACTTAATATTGTCTACAATGAAAATTTTTAGTTTAATTTCCACCTCCTATTTCTCATTGTTGGTTTGAAGTATAGGGGATCTAATTCGACTCATTTTCTAAATGTGTAGTACAATAGTACTGTTCATTTCCTATTCCCTGGAATGCTACCAAGAGGATAAGGTTTTTTTTCTTCTTTTATGGTTCTTATCAACATTAGAAAATAAGCAGAAAATGTTATTAGATTAAATATTATAAGCATAATAACAAAAAACTCCCTTCATGAATTGTTTATGAGCATAGGGAAAGCTCCTTCCAAATACATTATTGAAGCATTTGCCTTGGGCTTCTATTGGGGATTAGGGTGGAAGGAATCTAAGATGGCAGGAGAGACAGCAGGCATTTGTGGCTCTTCATCCTAGTGGCCCACTGTAATTATGCTTAAACTACTCTCCACGTCTTCTTGTTTCTATCTGACTACCATTTACATTCTCACTTGATATCCTTTCAGTACCTCATAGCTTTTCTTTTTTCTTTTTTTTTTTTTTTGAGATGGAGTTTCACTGTTGTTGCCCAGGCTGGAGTGCAATGGCGTGACTCGGCTCTCTGCAACCTCTGCCTTCCAGGTTCAAGTAATTCTCCTACCTCAGCCTCCTGAGTAGCTGGGATTACAGTCATCCACCACCATGTCTGGCTATTTTTTTTTTTTTGTATTTTTGGTAGAAATCAGGTTTCACCATGTTGACCAGGCTGGTCTCAAACTCCTGACCTCAGGTGATCTGCCCAGCTTGGCCTCCCAAAGTGCTGGGATTACAGGCATGAACCACCACACCCAGCCTCATAGCTTCTTTTATTCTTACTCTCTGTTCTCTCATAATTTCTCCTTATACATATCCCATCATAGACCCCAATCATCCAATTATTTCAGTATTTCCCAATGAGATTCCTGAGCAGGGATTGTGACTCAGCTAATCTCTTCTTTGCAGGTGAAATCATAGATTGCACATGTGTCTATGGATTTGTTGCTTTTGGGTGAGACCCTTCAGTTTGGAGTGACATGTGTGGCTAGTAAGATATCTTGGGGCCAAAAGGTACAAGCCTAATGGCTATCCCTTGAGTAGAAGCTGTCTGTGGTGTCCACAGCACACTTCACATGTGGATACAAAGTCCTTTGCCTCCCTATACTCAATTAACTGGCTGATTTGTTTTTCTTTTCTTTTCTTTTCTTTTTTTTTTTTTTTTGAGATGGAGTTTCTCTCTCCTTGCCCAGGCTGGAGTGCACTCGTGTGATCTCGGCTTACCACAACCTCCGCCTCCTGGTGCAAGCAAGTCTCCTGCCTCAGTCTCCTGAGTGGCTGGGATGACAGGCATGCACTACCACGCCTGGCTAATTTTGTATTTTTAGTAGAGACGGGTTTTCTCCACGTTGGCCAGGCTGGTCTTGAACTCCTGACCTCAGGTGATCCACCCGCCTCTGCCTCCCAAAGTGCTGGGATTACAGGCATGAGCCACCACACCGGTCCAACTGGCTGATTTTGTTACTGATTATTACATATAACTTCTTGCTTGCCTTCAATAAAGTGTCTCAGAAATTTGGGGGCCACCTGTAAAGTTAAGAATGAGTAGGAACTGTGACTGGCAACAAGAAAATTTCCCTTTGACTCTGGATATAACTTTTCTGAAGAGGAGGCTCACGTAATAACCACATAATATCCTTAAGCTTTGGCATAGACAGAAGTATGCCTCTTTCCAGGTCCGCAAACCCCTGAGGACTCCACTTCTATTCTTGTATGGTGCATGTTTTCACCACAGGTAAGATCAGTACGCTTCCCTTTGTGTTGTAAGATGATGATGACGAGGATGAGGATGACTTGAGGTAGGTCCTCCGTTTGTTGCCCAAGCTGGAGTGCAGTGACATGATCATGGCTCTCTGCAGCCTCTACTTCCTGGGCTCAAGCAATCTTCCCACCTCAGCCTCCTGAGTAGCTAGGACCACAGGGGCGCACCACCACGCCCAGCTAATTTCTTCAAAACAATTTTTGTAGAGATGGGGTCTCCCTTTGTTGCCTATACTGGTCTGGAACTCCTGGGCTCAAGTGTTCCCCCGCCTTGGCTTCTAAAAGTGCTGCAATTACAGGTGTGAGCCATCACATCCGACCCATAAAATTGTAACTTACATAGTAAAATGTTGGACCAGATGTCAGCAGAGCTTAACATTTGTAGGAACAGTAATTCAATTGTTTTTTGGTGTGTGTGTGTGTGTGTGTGTGTGTGTGTGTGTGTCTGTGTGTGTGTCTGTGTCTGTGTGTGTTTAGTAAGAAATCACCAAAGTTTACCTCTTGAATTTATTTACAAAATAATTGATTGCCTATTATGTGCCAAGTACTGTTCTGGGAACTGGGGATATAATAGTGAACTACATAGATAACCTCTTGCTCTCACAGATCTTATATCCTAGTGATATAAACAAAATGAGGGCCAAGTACAGTGGCTCACCCCTGCAATCTCAGCATTTTGGGAGGCCAATACTGGCTGATCACTTGTGCTCAGGAGTTTGAGACCAGCCTGGGCAACAGAGTGAAACCTCATCTCTACAAAAAACACAAAAATTAGCCAGGCATGATGACATGCACCTGTAGTCCCAGCTACTCAGGAGGCTGAGGGGGGAGGATCACTTGAGCCTGGGAAGTGGAGGTTGCAGTGAGCCGAGATCCTGCCATTGCACTCCAGCCTGGGCAACAGAGCAAGACTCCATCTCTCAGAAATAATAATAATAATCTCCAAAGGTAGCTATGGCTATCATCAGTTCTTTCCCTTCCTGCACATGCATGCTGTTCCTTCTGCCAAGCGGTAGAGTGTATTTTCTCTCTTCTTCTATGGGCTGGTCTTGTTTCCTTCCTTGACCAAGAGCATGTTGCAGAAGTGTTGCTATATCAGTTCTGGGCCTACATCTGTAGAAGCCTGGCAATCTCCACTTCATCTAAGAGAGAAGCCAGCCACCATGTAAGATATCCAACTACTCAGACTACATTGCTTTGAGGAATTTCAAGCTAGCTACATGGAGAGTCCATTATGGAGGAGACGTGAGAAACTCAGATACAGCAACACGTGAGGTCCAATGCATGTAAGGCTCACTCCCAGCCATTAAATTCATCCCAACTGAGGCTCCAGGATAACTGAACTTTCTTTTTCAGATGGAGTCTCACTCTGTCACCCAGCCTGGAGTGCAGTGGCACGATCTAGGCTCACTGCCAACTCCACCTCCTAGGTTGAAGTGATTCTCTTGCCTCAGCCTCCCTAGTGGCTGGGATTACAGGTGCCCACCACCACTCCTGGCTAATTTTCGTATTTTTAGTAAAGACAGGGTTTCTCCATGTTAGCCATGCTGGTCTCAAACTCCTGACCTCAGGAGATCCACCCGTCTTGGCCTCCCAAACTGCTGGGATTACATGTGTGGGCCACAGTTCCCAGCCTCAGGATGCCTGAACACCTAACCCACCAAATTGTGAGTAAAATGGTTGTTGTTTTAACTTACTAAGTTTTGAGATGGCTTGTTAAGCAACAGTAGATAACTGAGACAAATGCTAAGGAGAAAAATAAATGAGGGCAAAGAAAGAGAGACAGGTAAGGGTACTATTTTAGAAGGAATGATCAGGGACAGCCTTTCTGATAAGGAGTCATTTGAGCAGAAACCTGAGGGCAATGAGTGACCAGGCTATCTGGCTCTCTGGAACAAGTGCATTCCAGGCAGAAGAGACAGCAAATATCGACACTGAAAGGCAGGAAATGTTTGGCATAGTCTAAGAACAGCACAAAAGCCAGTGTGGATAGAGTGCAGTCGACAAAACAAAGACTGGTAGGAGATCAAGGCAGAGGAGTACCAGCATCAGATGAGGGTAGACAATGATAAGGACTCTGAGTTTGACTCAGGAATTTTTTAACAGAGATGTGAGATGATCTGATTTGCGCGTAAAACACTTGCTTTGATGAGAAGAACAGCATGTGGGAAGGCAAGAAAGAAAGCAGGGCAACCAGTTAGTGTGCTATTCCACTAATTCAGGTAAGAGTTGATATTAGGGTGGAACAGGAAGGTAGCTGTGGAAATGATGAGAAGCGGTTGGATTTTGGTTTTATTTTGAAGGTAGTGCCAACAAGAAGTCCTGATGGATTAGACTGGGGTATGAGAAAAAGAGAGAAATCAAAGATAATCTCAGCACTTGGCAGAATAAGGTTTCTATTTACTGAGATGAGAAAGAATGAAGAAGGAGCAAGTTTGGACAGAAAAGATGAATTTGGTTTTGTAAGTGTTTAGTTTGAGGTGTCTACTAGACAACTAAGGTGGTTGAATATGTGAGTCTGGGATTTGAGAGAATGGTCATATCTGAAGATATTTATTTGAGAGTTACTTATGATGGCAATTAAAGTCACAGGATTTGATGAGACTAGCTAGAGATGAACACAGCTACAGAAAAAAAAAAAAAGAGGTCTCTAGAGACAGCCACGGGGAATATGAATAAGGACCAAAACCAAAAACCTAGGCTGGCTCTCTAGGTTTTTTTCAAATTGATGGAAGTGATAGGGTAGAATGTTCCAATCTATCACTCCCAATAATTTAAAAAATGGGAGTGGCGGCTGGGCACGGTGGCTCTCGCCTGTAATCCCAGCACTTTGGGAGGCCGAGGCGGGCAGATCACGAGGTCAGGAGATCGAAATCATTCTGGCTAACATGGTGAAATCCCATCTCTACTAAAAATACAATAGATTAGCCGGGCGTGGTGGCATGTGCCTGTAGTCCCAGCTACTTGAAGGCTGAGGCAGGAGAATCACTTGAACCTGGGAGGTGGAGATCGTACTGAGCCGAGATCACACCACTGCAGTCCAGCCTGGGGGACAGAGCAAGACTCTGCCTCAAAAAAAAAAAAAAAAAAAAAAAAAAAATGGAGTGGCTCAAACCTGTAATCCCAGCTCTTTGGGAGACTGAGGCAGGTGGATCATTTGAGCTCAGGAGTTTGAGACTAGCCTGGGTAACATGGCAAAACCCCACCCCTACAAAAAATACAAAAATTAGCCAGGCGTGGTAGCATGTGCCTGTAGTCTCAGTACTTGGGAAGCAGGAGAATCTCTTGAGCCCTGGGGGTGGAAGTCACAGTCAGCCAAGATTGTGCCACGGCACTCCAGCCTGGGCGACAGAGTGAGACCCTATCTCAAAAAACAAAAACAAGGCTGGGCACAATGGCTCACACCTATAATTCCAGCACTTTGGGAGGCGGAGGCAGGTGGATCACAGGGTCAGGAGTTCAAGACCAGCCTGGCCAAGATGGTGAAACCCCGTCTCTATTAAAAATACAAAAAAATAGCCTGGTGTGGTGGTGGGCACCTGTAATCCCAGATACTTGGGAGGCTGAGGCAGAGAATTTTTTGAACCCGGGAGGCAGAGGTTGCAGTGAGCCCAGGTTGCGCCAGTGCACTCCAGGCTGGGCAACAAAGCAAGACTGTGTCTCAAAAAAAAAAAAAAAAAAAAAGGAAAGGAAATGGAAACAAAGCATACAAAAAACCTAGACAAAATTGATGAAGCACCCATCAGAAGACTCTGAAATGCAGAGAAAAAAGGCAGAATGATTGGGAACCTTGGGAATTAAGAAACAATACAGTGGTGACTTTCCTGTTTATTTGTTTTGTTTTGTCTCCTACATATGATAGCCTGCTCTCTGGAGAAGCCCACATTCCAGAAATGTCAGTGAGCACAGACCAGATAAGCCTACTTTCCTTTACCAAAAAATCAGGAAAAAGGTGGCTAAGCAGGACAGAAACATTTTGATTATACCTGCCTTATTCCAGGTGAACACCATAAGTAAAGCCACATTCCTCTCCCTCCCAACTAGAGAGTTACTGAGAGAGGATTATTGAGAAAAGGGAGCTAAAGAAAGTGATCTTTAAAATCTATGTATGAAATCCTAGGCAGACCTCTGAACAACTTATGTGTGATACTGACTAGAAATAACACAGCAAAAAGCTTCACAACTGAACGCTGGTCTGGAACACTACCCAGGTTTCAGATTGACCTGTGGGTAGCACACACATGAGTAGACCAAAACAGTACTGCAAAGCCTTTGAAAACTAAATGTGTATTTGGACCACAGCCCACAAAAGTAGGCTGATACAGTTTGGCTGTGTCCCCACCCAAATCTCATCTTGAATTGTAGCTCCCATAATTCTCATGTATTGTAGGAGGGGCCCTATGGAAGATAATTGAATCATGAGGGCAGTTCCCCCATACTGTTCTTGTGGTAGTGAATAAGTCTCACAAGATCTGACGGGTGTTTTGTTTTGTTTTGTCTTGAGACGGAGTTTCCCTCTGTTGCCCAGGCTGGAGTGCAGTGGCGTGATCTCGGCTCACTGCAACCTCTGCTTCCCAGGTTCAAGCAATTCTCCTGCCTCAGGCTCCAGAGTAGCTGGGACTACAGGCGCACACCACCACGCCAGGCTAATTTTTTTGTACTTTTAGTAGAGACGGGGTTTCACCGTGTTAGCCAGGATGGTCTCGATCTCCTGACCTCGTGATCCACCTGCCTCAGCCTCCCAAAGTGCCAGGATTACAGGAGTGAGCCACCATGCCCAGCTGACCTGATGGTTTTATAAGGAGTTTCCCCTTTTGCTTGGCTGTCATTCTCTCTTGCCCACTGCCATGTAAGATGTGCCTTTTGCCTTCTGCCATGATTGGGAGGCCTCCCCAGCCATGTGGAACTGTGAGTCCATTAAACCTCCTTTTCTTTATAAATTACCCAGTCTTGGGTATGTCTTTATCCAAAAGGTGAAAACGGACTAATACATAGGCCAAGATATGTGTTCTTAAACTAAACAGGTGGACTGCCTGCTATAATAGATTTGAATAAGAACTAGAGTCTCATAAAATAATATTCAAACTGTCTAGGATATAATAAAAATGACCCATCATACCAAGAATTATGAGAATCTCAGCTTGAATGAGTAAAGACAACCAACACTTGCCAACACTGAGGTGGTACAGGGGTTGGAATTATTTGACAATAATTTTTAAGCAACTATCATAAAAGTGCTCCAACAAGCAGTAATTAACATTCTTGAAACTAATGAAAAAATAGAAAGCCTCAGCAAAGAAATAAAATATATAAAAACGAACCAAATGGGAAGTATAGAGCTATACAACACAATAACGGAAATAACTCACTTGATGGGCTCAATAACAGAATGGAGATGACAGAGGAAAGGACCAGTGAACTTAAATAGATCAATAGGAATTACCCATTATGAATAAGAGGTAAAATAGACTGGAAAATAATGAACAGAGCCTCAGGGACCTATGGGTCAATAAGAAAATTTAGTAAAAGTCATAAACCTAAAAATTCAGGAAGCTGATCAAATCCCAACAGGCGAGACGTAAACAAATCCATAATCAGACACATCATAATCAAATGTCTGAAAAGTAATGACAAAGGAAAAATTCTCGAAAGCAGCCAGAGAAAATACATTACCCATAAGTAATGTTCATAGTAGCTTTATCTGTAATACCCAGAAACTGTGAACAAGCCAAATGTCCTTTAATGGGCAAATAGGTAAACTGGTACATCCATACAGGCCAAACAAGGAAAGTATTATTGATACACATAACAACTTGAATTATGTTTTTCTCATGTTTTCTCATGTTATTTTGCTGAGTGAAAAAAGGCAATTTGCTGTGTTGTTTCTCGAAATATTCAATTTATATGCCACTCTTGAAATGACAAAATTTTAATCATGAGAACAGATTAATGGTTGGCAGGGGTTAGGGGTAGGGTATAATTATAAAGGGTTAGCAGAAGGAAATTTCTTTGCGGCAATGGACTAGTACTGAGTCCTGATTGTGGTGGTGGTTACATGAATCTATACCATGCAGCCTCCCTTTGAAGTAAACATATGTAAAAACTGGTGAAATCCACCAGTTCTATAGTTCTGTAGTTTAATTAAGTTCATTCTGTTCTGTAGTTTCTTTGCTTTCATTCTTTTTTTTTTTTTTTTTTTTGGAAACATTGTCTCTGTCACCCAGTCTGGAGTGCAGTGGCATGATCTCAGCTTACAGCAACCTCCACCTCCCAGGTTCAAGCGATTCTCATGCCTCAGCCTCCCGAGTAGCTAGGATTACAGGTGTTTGCCACCATGTCTGGCTAATTTTTGTATTTTTAGTAGAGATGGGGTTTCACCATGTTGGCCAGACTGGTCTTGAACTCCTGACCTCAAATGATATGCTTGCCTTGGCCTCCCAAAGTGCTGGGATTACAGGCGTGAGCCACCATGTCTGGCCAGTTCTGCAGTTTCATTAAGAGTATTGTGACAATGTCAGTTTACTGCTTTTGATTATATACTATGGTTATGTCAAAAGCTATCTTTACAGGAAAGCTGAGAAAGGGTATATGGGACCTCTCAGCAGTATTTTTGCAACTTCTTGGGAGTCTTAAATTATTCCAAAATAAAAAGTTAAATCAAAACTAATAAGAAATGATCAGTGAGGTGGAAGAAGAGTCCAGAGGCCACAGGAAGAAAGGCTTTCATAGAGACTGAAGTGACCACAGGATTTGGTTACATGGAGGTTGTTAGGGACTTAAGACAAGAGCAGTTTTGGTGGAGATATAGGAACAAAAGCCTGACTGGAGGATGTTCAAGAGAGATTGAAAGGAGGGGAAATGCAAACAATGAATATACTGTGGCAAAGTTATGATTCATTTTGTTAAAAAAGAAACAAAACCAGGCTTGGGGTGATGACTCACACCTGTAATCCCAGCACTTTGGGAGGCCAAGGCAGATGGATCACTTGAGGTCAGGAGTTCGACACCAGCCTGGCCAACATGGTGAAACCCCATCTCTACTAAAAATATAAAAATTAGCCAGGCATGGTGGTGGGGGCCTGTAATCTCAGCTACTAGGGAGGCTGAGGCAGGAGAATCACTTGAACCCGGGAGGTCGAGGTTCCAGTGAACTGAGATTGTACCACTGCACTCCAGACTGGGTGACAGAGCGAGACTCTGTCTCAAAACAGAACAAAACAAAACCTCAAAACCAAATAGAAGGCCAGTCATGGTGGCTCATACCTGTAGTCCCAGGACTTTGGGAGGCGGAGGTAGGAGGATCTTTTGAGACCAGCACTTTGAGACCAGCCAGGGCAACATGGTGAAACCCATCTCTTCCAAACAAATACACAAATTAGCCAGGTGTGGTGGCACAAGCCTGTTGTCCCAGCTACCCGGGAGGCTGAGGTGGGAGGAACACTTGAGCCAAAGACATCAAGGCTACAGTGAGCCATGTTTATGCCACTGCACTCCAGCCTGGGTGACAGAATGAGACCCTGTTTCAAAAAAAAAAAAAAAAAAACCCTGAAAAAACAACAAAACACATTAATTTCTATCTCATAGATCTTTTTTTCGTGTCACATAAGTTACATGTTAAGTTGTAAATCACCATTAAATGAGTTAACTTTGTAAGGAGGCTCTGGTATTATAAAATAGCTGATACTTGCCTGCCTCATGTTGTACATCTGTTTTTAAAAATACAATTATGTCACTCTGAGGGCCTCTGAGGGATAAATTATGCTACCTGTTAATAACCAGGGTAGCAAGAGACAGTGTTTGAAGATAAGATGGAAAAATAATGCAGCAGATTAATTAGTAATGTGACACATCTGGATGTTTTCAACTCTCAGACTGCAGTAATGATCCTATCTCCTTGACGACCAGAAGTTGTTCATGCTTGTTGTTGAAAACAAAAACAGTCTTGTAGAAGCCTCAAGTGGAAATAGTAAATAGAAAACTGCTTTCTCTCTGCAAAAAACAAACAGAAAACTCCACCAAAATGCTTTTCCTGTAATCTCAATAATACAATTTGTTATAAACAAATAAACAATAAAGACAAGGCCTATGCTTGACAAAATTCAGAGATCTATGTAGCACTTTCAGAAGACTTAACTGAGATTCCCACTATAGCATCTCTGCTGGAAGAAAAACATCAAGACCAAAAAACCATAATCAAAGAATCAGAGGCTGTGTGTGGTGGCTCCCATCTGTAATCCCAGCACTTTGGGAGGCTGAGGTGGGCGGATCACGTGAGGTCAGGAGTTTGAGACCAGCCGGGCCACGGTGGTAAAACTCCGTCTCTACTGAAAATACAAAAATTAACCAGGTGTGGTAGCACACACCTGTAGTCCCAGCTACTCGGGAGGCTAAGGCAGGAGAATTGCTTGAATCTGGGAGGCAGACGTTGCAGTGAGCCGAGATCACACCACTGCACTCCAACCTGGGTGACAGTGAGATTCTGTCTCAAAAAAATAAATAAATAAAAATAAAAAAGAATCAGGTTCAACATGCCCTGTGATCCTATCTAATCAGGACCCTGATGTCACATTGTTGTAATAAGAAAACCTAATGAATACCTGAATCTCTGTTCTTAAAGAATAAGAGATCATACCAATGTACATATGTGTAGCAATTCAGTTCATCAATATTGCTTCACTAATAAGTTTGTTTATTTACTCTCTTGCTGATTCATTCATTCCTTCATGTATTTAACAGTTATTTGTTGAGTACACCTACTATGCTAGACCCTGAGGATACAAGAATGGACAAAGTATGGTCCCTGATGTCCACACAGTGCTTACAATCTAGAGGAGAAAACAAAACAAAACAAAAACAGACAATTACAAGATAATGTAGTAGTTATTATTATTATTATTACTATTACTAACCTTTATTGTGTTCTGCCTATGTACTAGGCGCTATCCGAAATGGTTGTCATGCATTATCTTGGTGAATTCACGCAACTCCCTTATGAGTTAAGTGCTAATATCATTCCTATGTCAAAGATGAGAATAATAAAACAAACAGAGTTTTGGTAACTTAATCAAGGCCACACAATTTGGACAACCCCAGGGATGTCTTATTCCAAAGTCAGAAGTCAACTATGACAGCATCTGAAGCCTAGGGACTCAGGTAAGGTTTCCTAGACTGGAGAGATTTCGCAGGAGGTGAGTTTAGAGAGGTGACCAGGGGTCACATCATCACAGGTCTTTCAAGCCCTTTAAGGATTTATCCTGAAAGCAATGCAATACCATTTGTTTTAGTCATGATAACCTTGTAACAATTGCTTCCAAAATTTAGGGGCTTACCACAAGTACCTTTTTTTCTTTTTTCTTTCTTTTTCTTTTTTTTTTTTTTTTTTTGAGATGGAGTCTCGCTCTGTCCCCCAGACTGGAGTGCAGTGGCACGATCTTGGCTCACTGCAACCTCTGCCTCCCGGGTTCAAGTGATTCTCCTGCCTCAGCCTCCCAAGTAACTGGGATTACAGGCACACACCCCATCCCCGGCTTATTCTTGTATTTTTAGTAGAGATGGGCTTTCACCATGTTGGCCAGGATGGTCTCGATCTACTGACCTCGTGATCCACCCACCTCGGTCTCCCAAAGTGTTGGGATTACAGGTGTGAGCCACCGCACTTGGCCAACAAGTACCATTTAAGTGCTCATGATTCTGTCAGTTGGGAATCTGAGGATGGCTTAGTAGGGGCAGCTCGACCCCTCTGCATGTGTTGTTAACTGGGGTGGCTCCATAAGCAGTGAAGGATCCTAGATGGCCTCACTCACATGTCTGAGACTTTGGTGGAGGCTTTTGGCTGGGTGCCTCGGTTCTCTTTCACATAGCTTCCAAAAGAGAAGAAACGGAAGCTGCAAGGTCTCTTAAGGCCTCAGCCTTGAACTGAACGGGCAAAGCATCATTTCCATCACATTCTATTGGTCAAAGCAGGTTATAAGATCACACATGATTCAAGGGGAGGGAAGAAAGAGGCTCCACCTCTTGATAGTAAGAGTGGCAAAGTCACAGGGAAAAGGGCATTCAGGATAGGAAGGAGTGTTGTGGCAATCTTTGGAAGCAATCCACCACAGCATTGCAATGTTTTAAGAAGGGGTGTGGCACGCAGGAAGTAGTAAGAAGGCTGCTGTAGTTACCTGGGGCAGCAAGAGGGTAAGAGGATGGCCTGAATCCAAATCTGATTGACAAGCAGAATTATCTGTGGCACTTATTAAAAAATACAGATTCCTAGGCCCTACCACAGGCCTACTGAACCCGAACCCCTAGAAGTGAAGCCTGAAAATATACATTTTTAATGCTCTTTCGTTCAATAGATATTTGTTGGGCACCTACTCTGTGCTAGGCGCTGTTCTGTGCTCTGGGGATAAAAAGTGGTGGATGATATAGACAAGGTTCCTGTTTTCTCCTGGGGGCAGGGAGTGAGGTGGGGGAAATAGACAAAAAAAAACACTAAATAAACAAATGAATATCTTTTTGTACCAAAATTATCCTTTCTGAAAATAAATGAAATGAGTTACTGTAAAATCATAACAAATACTTGAGAAAACCGGTGGAGATAAAAAAATAGACACATATGTAAAAGTTATTTATTATAGCATCATAGTAATGGCATTAGATTTGGTTTATTGGGGCGTGATTTAGGTACAATAAACTGCACTCATCTGAAGTGTACAATTCAGTAAATTTTTTTTGAGACAGAGTCTTGCTCTGTCAGTCTGGCTGCAGTGCAGTGGCATGATCTCTGCTCAATGCAACAACCTTTGCCTCCCAGGTTCAAGTGATTCTCCTGCCTCAGTCAACTGAGTAGCTGGGATTATAGGGACACATCACCACACCTGGCTAAGTTTTTATATTTTTGGCAGAGATGCGGTTTCACCGTGTTGGCCAGGCTGGTCTCAAACTCCTGACCTTAAGTGATACGCCCACCTTGGCCTCCCAAAGTGCTGGGATTACAGGCGTGAGCCACCGCACCCGGCCAGAACAAAATATTTTATAGTGAAAAGTCCCCCATTCACATCTCCCAGACACCCAGTTTTCTTTTCATTTTAGTCTCTACTAAAAACACCAAAATTAGCTGGCCATGGTGGCAGGTGCCTGTAATCCCAGCTACCTGGGAGGCTGAGGCACAAGAATCGCTTGAACCCAGGAGGTGGAGGCTGCAGAGATCATGCCACTGCACTCCAGCCTGGGCAATGAGAACAAAACTCTGTCTCAAAAATAAATAAGTAAATAAAATGTTTTGTTCCTTTTGAATTTTGTACCACACGAGTTTATCACTGTCTTAGTCTGTTTGTTCTGCTATAACAAAATAACCTAAGACAAGGTAATTTCTAAAGAACAGAAACATATTTCTTACAGTTCTGGAGGCTGAGAAGTCCAAGATCAGGATGCTGGCATTGGTACCTGATGAGGGCTGCTCTCTACTTCCAAGATCACACCTGTTGCTCTGCCCTCACATGGTGGAACGTGGAAGGACAAGAAGAGAGCCCTCCCTTCAACCTGGTAGACTGAGGCAGGAGAATTGCTTGAACCAGTGAGGCAGAGGTTGCAGTGAGTTGGGATCTCACCACTGCAGTCCAGCCTGGCAACAGAGCCAGACTCCATCTCAAAAAAATAGAAAAAAGAAGAGATAGACCAAGGGAATAGAAGAGAAAACCCAGGAATGGAAATTGATACATAATAATGAATCAGTAGAAAAAAAGATGGAGTCAGTGGAGTACCAAGCTAGGAAGGGGGCAGTGGGATGGCTCACCCTAGGTATGGGCAACAAAGAGGTTGACTGTTATTAAGAATTTACAAATAATAATAAGGATGGATAAAGCAGTCTTATATTTATCATCATCAGGCGTGAGTGACTCTGAAGAATGTCCATGATAAAATTCTCCCCTACCCCCGCCCCGCCCCCACCTTCTTTGGAATACTACTGGATGGAATATTTAATACAGTATGTTGGGACAAGTGGATAGTAGCAAAGAAATAAATGAAAATGATTCAAATAGCAATTAAAAGCTTTATACAGCCAATGGGCATCAGGGAGCACCTCAAAAGTAGGTAACTTCCTGAGCCAAAGCAGAACTGGGGTTGTCATCAGTAGGAAGAAGAGAGGAGTACATGACTTTGGTCTTGTCCCAGGTTGCAGTTTTCTTTATCTGTAACCATTGCAAAACTTGCAGTTACAATGGGTGGAATAGGTTTGATTTTTCAGCTCTTTCTTGAGATGGTCGGTGCTAGGTGCAATCTTATGTTGACAGCTGTGTGTGTGCCCACGTATTTGTGTGTGTGAAAGAGAGAGACAAAGAGAGTGAGAAAGACAGAGATAGACATAGAGACAAAGAGGTGAGGAGTTAAGAAAAGGGGACAGGAGGTAGCCACCTTGTTCTTGTCATATGCTGGTGTTGGAGGACCCTCCCTGCTTCAGATTTACCAACAGCATGAATCAAGAAAAGTTAGCCAAACTTCAGGCTCAGGTCTGGATATCGGGTAAGGGTACAGCTCGCAGAAAGAAGGTGGTATACAGAACAGCTACAGCTGATAACAAAAGGCTTCAGAGTTCTCCAAAAACACTGGCTGTGAATGATACAGCTGGTTGAAGCAGTGAACATGATTAAAGATGACGGGACAGTTATTCATTTCAACAATCCCGAAGTCCAAGCTTCCTTTTCTGCTAACACTTTTGCAATTACTGGTCATGCAGAAGCCAAAGCAATCACAGAAATGCTTCCTGGAATATTAAGTCAGCTCGGTGCTGACAGCTTAACAAGCCTTAGGAAGTTAGCTGAACAGTTCCCACGGCAAGTCTTGGACAGTAAAGCACCCAAACCGGAAGACATTGATGAGGAGGAGGAGGACGCTCCAGATCTTGTAGAAAATTTTGATTAGGTGTCAAAGAACGAAGCTAACTAAAATTTTGGTTTTTGGAAGCTGGCATGGACTAGATTTAACAAATCAGCTATGTGGTTCCAAACTAACAGGTGAGAACGTCACCTGTTATTAGTTCAGTAATATAAATATTTTGTATATATGCTGTTTGTTCTGCGTTTTCCCTTCATTTGATTTTGCATTTGCACTGCCTCCCAAGATATTTTTTTTGGTCAAAGTATGAAGCATTGGTGCAGTTTGAGGGTGTTTTGGTTTTTGATTCCCAGTTTTTGTTGTTGTTGTTGTTGTTTGTGATGTTTTTGCTGTATTTCAGGATAAGGGATGGATGCTGGGTAGATAACAATGTCACCATATATACACTTATTCCAAAGTGAAGTGCACAGGTAGAAATTGTATTAGAGTGAACTTTTAAAGTATCTTTATAGTTTTGTAAGCAAACATGGGGGCCACAGAAGGCGAAACAGTACAGTGTTTGAGCATGAGCTCTGAGGTCAGATTGCAGTGGCTTGAACTCCAGGAACCTTGTGACCACAGCCAAGTTAAGATTCCTGAGGCCGGGTGTGGTGGCTCACGCCTGTAATCCAGCACTTTGGGAGGCTGAGGTGGGTGGATCATGAGGTCAGGAGATACAGACCACCCTGGCCAACATAGGGAACCCCGTCTCTACTAACAATGCAAAAATTAGCTGGGCGTGGTGGCGTGTCCCTGTGGTCCCAGCTACTCGGGAGGCTGAGGCAGGAAAATCACTTGCATCCAGGAGGCGGAGGTTGCAGTGAGGCGAGATCGCGCCACTGCACTCTAGCCTGGCAACAAAGCGAGACTGTCAAAAAAAAGAAAAAAAATTCTTGAACTTCACTTTCCTCCTATGTAAAATGGGGATAATGGCTGGGAATGGTGCAAAGGACATGAACAAACAATTCCCAATTAAATATTTTAAATAATTTAGGCCAGGCATGAGCCCTGGCACTTTGGGAGGCAGAGACAGAAGGATCGCTTGAGCCTAGGAGTGCAAGACCAGCTTGGGCACCATAGCAACACCCCATCTCTACAAAAAATTTAAAAATTAGCTAGACATGGTGGCATGTGCCCGTAGTCCCAGGTACTTGGGAGGCTGAGATGGGAGGATCACTTGAGCCTGGGAAGTGGAGGCTGCAGTGAGCTGTGATCACACCACTTCATTCCAGCCTGTGCAACAGAGTAAGACCCTGTCTCAAAAATAAAGTAAAATAAGGATGGCGCTGCTGATGATAGTATGGAACTTTCATAGGATTGTTATGAGGATTAAAAGAAACAATGTATGCTAAAGCAGAGTACTTAGTAAGTGCTCAAAATCACTATGAAATAATTGACCAGGGATTAAAATGTATTGTAATATTAAATTTGATTAACAATTGCTCTTATTTTATTAGGATTTGACAGAATTTCTTGAGATATTTTACACAGATTCAGCCTATTAGCCTCTGTTTTTCCCCTGGTAGGATTGACATGTGTTTATGTAAAAAATTTAACATTCCCTGGCCGGCAGTGGCTTGCGCCTGTAATCCCAGCCCTTTGGGAGGCTGAGGCAGACGAATCACAAGGTCAGGAGTTCAAGAGCAGCCTGACCAACATGGTGAAACCCTGTCTCTACTAAAAATACGAAAATTAGCCAGGCGTGGTCGCAATGCTTCTGTAATCTCAGCTACTCAGGAGGCTGAGGCAGGAGAATCGCTTGAACCCAGGAGGCAGAGGTTTCGGTGAGCCGAGATCATGCCATTGCACTCCAGCCTGGGCAACAGAGCAAGACTCCATCTCAAAAAACAACAACAGAAAAAACGTTCCCATCACTAGATTCCTATGGCAAGAACCAGAAGTTCACCTGATGAAGCATGGGCTGATCTAATTGCCCCCTCCACCTGAAAGAACCAAATCTATGATGACATTTATTTTATTTTATTTATTCCTTTTTGAGACAAAGTCTTGCTCTGTCACCCAGGATGGGGTACAGTAGCATGATCTTGGCTCACTGCAGCCTCTGCCTCCCAGGTTCAAGGGATTCTTGTGCCTCAGCCTCCTGAGTAGCTAGGATTACAGGCATACACCACCACACCAGGCTAATCTTGTTGTTGTTGTTATATTTTTAGTAGAGGCAGCGTTTCATCATGTTGGCCAGGCTGGTCTCGAACTCCTGACCTCAAGTGATCTGCATGACTTGACCTCCCAAAGTGATGGGATTACAGGCGTGAGTCATTGTGCTGGCTTATGATGACATTTTCATGGTAACATTTATTAAAGACCTTCTCCCTTTCTCACCTTTTAGGGCGATATCTGTAAGTTGACTCCCCACTCATAATTTAGATATGACTCCAGAGTCTCAGTAAAGCTCTAAGACTTCAGGCAATGTAAGTTTTATGTAATTTTTTTTCTTTTTTTTTTTTTGAGACAAAGTCTCACTCTGTCACCCAGGCTGGAGTGCAGTGGCATGAACACAGCTCACTGCTGCTTCAAACTCCTGGGCTCAGGGGCTCCTCCCACCTCAGTCTCGCAAAAAACTTGGACTACAGGTACACACCACTATGCTCAACTAATTTTCTTATTTTTGGCAGTGGGGGGGGGTCTCACTATGTTGCCCAGGCTGGTCTCAAACTCTTGGCTTCAAGGTATCCTTTCTCCTCAGCCTGCCAAAGAGCTGGGATTACAGGCATGACCACCATACCCAGCCTCTTTTCCCAACTCTTAGACTGTCCTTAAAAATAATACACTGTTGGCCAGGTGTGGTGGCTCACACCTGTAATCTAGCACTTTGGAAGGCCAAGGTGAAAGGATTGCTTGAGGCCAAGAGTTCAAGACCAGCCTGGGCAACAAACCAAGACTCCCTATCTCCATAATTTATGTTTATTTATTTATTTTTTTGAGACAGAGTCTCACTCTGTCAGCCAGGCTGGAGTGCAGTGGTGCAATTTCGGCTCACT
>PVKP010032414.1:0-25965 GCA_004027715.1 Plecturocebus donacophilus | reverse complement strand
GGCCAAACAGCCGCGCCGGCCGAAACAGCAGCGCTGGCGACTCGTGGGGCTGCTCCGCCTGGGGATCTCCTGGTCTGGGGGTAATAAAAATCCATCTGGAAATGCGGCGTCCACTTACCCTCTGCACTTTCACTGGGAGCTGCAATCCTGAGCTGCTCCTATGCGGCCATCTTGGATCTCCCTATCCAATAATCAGAAAGAACATTTTTAAAGACAACATCAGCCCTGAGGACATTGCAGCTTCATCTAGAAAATATCACTGACCCAGAGAACATGACTGCAGTGAACACTAGACAAACAGCAGGACACTGAGGGCCCTTTGCAGTTCTCTGTCCTGGGTACCCAGGCCCCCTCCTGTCCTCCTGGCCCTGGTTTCACTGTGGCTGTGGTCCACCAGGGCAGACCTCAGCCGTGACTAGGAAGGACGTATGAAAGGCAAGGGATGTTTATTTTTGGAGGCTCGTCTAGGCTTGGCACCCTCCTCAGTGCTTTGCGTGTTGCCTCATTTACATTCGACATGACCAGCAAATGAGCAATTATTAGCTCTGTTTCGTACCAGACTCTGAGGCCCCTAGAAGTTACTTAACTTGGTGAAGACAGGGGTGGTGATAGGTGAGCAGGAAGCATGGTGGTTTCTGTTGGCGGATGGGTGAAATGGGTTTGTACCTATGCCTCTCTGAGTACAAGGTCCACCTCTTTCCATTCCCTTCTTCAGGCTGAGAGCCACGCCCACCCTCACTACCGGTCACTAACTGGGAAGGGGGAGTTGGGACCACCCCCCATGGGTGTAGCTGCAGGTGCAGTTGTTATGGTGCCAGTGACACAGGGGAGCCATGCTGATTGTCCCTCCATTTGTGTATTTAAAACAAGACCTGAACCTGAGAACACGCGGGTGCCCTGCTGGTGGATCTGGAGACTGCTGGCATTTCTGCATTGGGTTCTGCATGGGGGAGCTTGATGGGAGCAGGCCCCTTCTGCCTCCCACTCAGCCTTCACAGCTGGAAGGCGGATCTGGGGAGGACAGAGAGGGGGTGGTGGGAGGTGGGACCCTCTCCAGGCTCTTCTGGCGGCAGCTGCCCTGCCTCTCATGGAGCCTGGGCTAGAGAGATGCAGCCGCGGCTTTGCTATTTTTAAGCTGTCCGCTATGCTCTGGTGGAGGCTGCCCGCGTCAGATGCTGAATCATGATCCAGCTTGCTAATTGCAGCACTGCCTGTGGCCTGCCAAGTACCCAGACAGGCATCTGGTCCTGCATTTTGGGTTCCCGTGTTATAGTGGGGGACAGATGGGCTCCCCATGACAGGAATACCAGGCGGGCCCAGCACCATCACGGTTCTTGTTACCTTTGGGCTTTATAAAAAATTCACACAGCAGCAACAAAAAGAAAAATAAAAACACCTCCCCAAAGAACACCAGATTATTACAGTGTCTGTTTCGAGAGCAGGAAGAAAGCTTTAGGACTTTCCGTATCAAACATGTATATTTTAGCAATCAAAGTTGCTTTTATTCTTTCTTAGAACATTCGGCACCTAACATGCAAACCACATTAAACGAGTATGTGTAACACACAGGGGATTAGATGGATGAGGTCAAGTGTGTCTTTTTTCTAGAGGTCAGTTTCGGCTAAGCGCTTACTATGTTTCTGAAACAATAGAGATTTAAGAGATGTTCCTCCGGGGAGTTCAGCAGCCTTTGACATACTCTCCATCAGTGAGGGGCTGTTTGAGTGTGTGCTCTCTCTCTCTGACTACCTGTCTAACTAGGTCACAGGGCTGAGGAGGGACACATTTTCCCTCCTGTGGAGAAGAGCTCACCTGACCTCCACCTGGATCTTTTGCCCAAAGCCTCTAAACCCAGCTCCCTAGCTGTCAAAGCAGGCTGAATATCATGACTGCAGACAGAAGCTGCCTTTGGATTAGCGGGGGATGGAAAGGACTGGGTGTTGACAGCCCCTTCCTTACCTTTGATTGAGGCACACTATTCTCAAAGCCTTCCCTTCTCCAGGACACTTTTCCTGTCTCTTCTCTAACATAAAGGTGACTCATTTTTCATCTCAGCTGCAGCATGGAGTGCTGACCCAGCTCTGCAGCCCAAACAGAGGCCTCAGCGGGTCCGGGCATCCCTTTGTATTTGTCAGACACCCACCTGTGCCCTCTGCCCCATAGAAGGGCAGGCAAGCCAGCAGCTGAATTCTTATCTGTTCCAGGAGATGGGACCAGTTTAACAAGAGCTGAGCTGTCTGAGCAAAGAAGTGATGGGCACGCATGAGCCTCCCTAGTTCTCAGACAATGGGGTGTTTAACTCGTGCCTGTTGTTCCACTTTTCTCAGGATGCTGGACCTAGACTAAAGTCCATGGCACCAGCCACAATGCTCCTGCAGAATCTGGCCGCGTGTGGTCATCGTCAGGAAGTGCAATTGGAGCAGCTGCTTCCAGGGCTGTCTTCCCCACAATTCTTCCTGGCTTGCAGGGTGAAAAGGAAGGTGGCTTTAAGGATATAAGGAGTTGAGTGTCATGGCTCTGCCAGAGGAGAGCCGGTGGAAAGAGAGCCCCCTTTTCTTCAACTTGGCAAATTAGTGTCTGTCTTTCAGACTGTTGGAAACAGCTGTGTGTGTGTAAGGGGAAAAGTGGGCAGGCCTCAGGCCTGGCCAGTCCTGGGGGAGCAGGGGCCCAGCCTTCTGCTTCCTGTGGGGTCTCAGGTGTATACACAGGAAGCTTGCTAAGTTAGTGGTGTCTAAATGCCTCAGAAATCACTGGAGAACTTCTGCAAAGATGATTCCTTGGCCTTGCCCCCGTAGACTCTGAGAAGGTAGATCTGGGTGGATCACAGAAATCATGCCTTTAAAAGGTGTCATGAGATTCTGATGGGCGACTCGCTGGGTTTGCTAACCCTGCGACCATGACTCCCTCAGTCTCACACCAGATCTGACAGGGACCTGGCAGGGGGAGGGATTACACCTTCGGGAGCATGGCAGGTGAGAAGGGAGATGGTTGGAAGGATGGGTCCCTTTGTCCTGCCCCAAAGGGACAAAGGGTCCCGCTGGCTTCTTCTCTGCAGGCAAATGTATACAACCTCTCCCCTCTCAAATGGCCTTCCTTTGATCTTGGCCCTGCCCTAACATTTTCCTCCCTCCACAGCTGAGCTCCTAGAGATAATAGTCCACATTTAGTCTCTTTCCTCATCTCCGACTCACTGTTCAACCCACAGCAATATGGTTCCACCCCCATCGTTCCTCTGAAATCATCCTGGTAAATGTCACCTTCAGAGACACGCAAACGCCAAACCCAGGTGCACAGTGGGTCTTGTAGTTCTCATCTTTCTCAGCCTCTTTGTAGCACTTGGCTACTTCATTTTCTTGCAACAGTCTCCTCCCGTGACTGCTAGGATATTACTCCCTTCTGCTTTTTCTTTCACTAACCAGTCCTTGCTAGTCTCCTTTGCTTTTCCTCCTACGCTGTCCCCAGAGCTGTCTTAGCCTCTTCTCATCTCTACCACACGGTCTGCCCACGTGACCCCATCTCCCCTCGAGGTTTGAATCACCACCTGGAACTGGATATATTTCTCCCGCTCAGACTTTTTCCTGGCTCTGAAGAGAACATAGATGCAAGTGCTTACTGGACATCTCTGAGTTGTTCTCCACATACTTTAGCTTGTCGAAAACTGAGTTATATTCTTCCCTCGAATTGCTTCTCCCTCTAAGTTCCCCATCTCAGTGAATGGCATTAAGATCCGCCTCATCCTATAAATCAGAGGCCTGGAGCCACCCCACAGCTGCATGTGCAGCCTGTCCTGGCGGTCCCCTCCCATAGCTGTGTCTCTCCTTCTCCCCATGCTCTTGTTCAGCCACTCCTGGACTACTGGAAAAGCTTCCTGGCGGGTTGTCTGGCTCTGGCATTGCCCCCTTCGGCTCATCCTCCTTGTGGTGGACAGAGTTGTTCCAAAACACATACTTGATTGCATCCTTTTACTGCTAAGTGCCCCTTGCTGCAAGGAGAGGCAGAAACTCCAAAGCATGGCACACAAAGCCCTCTGTGACACGCACCCGGCCTCTCTCCTGCCTCAGTCTTGGCCTCTTCTCCCATTTTGTTGCTCTCATTTTTTCAGCTGTGCTGAGTGACTGAAGGTTCCCTGGGTACTTTTGCAGGCCTGGTGGATCTGATGACAAAGCAGAGGACCCAGAAATTCGCCTGAGAACAGCGGCTCCCGGCCTCACTCCTCGGGGTCCCCTGGCCTTCTATTTTAAAAGAGCCTGACTGCCTTTATGAAGTAGTGGATAATTTGTGTCTCTATTTTTGGTGAAACATGTACGTTTACATAAATATCACTGTGTTCAACATGAGGGAAGTTTTTTTCACTGCACTGTATTTCCAATCCAGTCAGAGAAACCTGAATTTTTACATTAGCCTGTGCAGATCTGTCCTGGATAAATGTACTATTTCCATTCACCTTTTTAAAGAAATGAAAAATAGCTCAATTATTCCCTAGGAGTCCAGAGACTTTGAGTGGAACAGATTGAGCCTTGCTTGAGAAAGAGGCTCTGCCCAGAGGGCTGGGTGGCCTCCAGTCGTCAGACTCTGAGGGACTCCTCATGTCTTTCTTAAGGGATCTGGTACGCTTTGGCCTCATTTTCTCCCTCTAAGCCTCCCTTGTTTTAGCCTCTGTTTATACTAAAAACAACAGCCCTTCCTCTTGAGAGCAAAAGCCACCCTAATGGATGGCTCTGTAAACTGACCATGTAGCAGGTAACTATGCAGTGGACACAGGTGATGGCAGGGACAGTGTATCCTGATGATTTGGTACACAGCTCATAGAAGCAGGCACTGGAGTCTGGGCATCCGGGCTGTGGTGTCCTAATTGCCACTTTTTGAACAGATGGCTTTCTCCCGTGGTGTTAGGTTGCAGTAGAGCTTCTGCTGTTAACACCCAGTTGCAGCAAGAACTTCCATTACCTTCCCACCCCTATTTACAGGAGTTTCATTACTTAGATATATTTCTCCCTCACACCTCAAGCTAAATTTAGACATCTGAAGTTTCATCCAGTCAACACAGTCTGTGGGTAGGCACTATAAAGTGGCGTTCTTTCGTTTGTTTGTTCGTTCGTTCGTTCGTTCATTCATTCATTCATTCATTCATGCATTCAACTGACAATTGAGCTCTGTAAGGTGACATTCATTCCTTCATGCATTCAACTGAGATTTGAGTAATGTAAGATGTCATTCATTCCTTCACATATTTTACTGGCATTTGAGCTCTGAAAGGTGGCATTGGTTTCTTCATGAATTCTACTAACATTTGAGCTCTGCAAGGTGGCATTCATTAATTTATTCAACAAATACTTGAGCTCTATAAAATGTTATTCATTCATGCATTCTACTAGTATTTGAGAACTGAACAAATTATGGTGACTATGAGACCTATGGCTCCTACCCTTATCCAGTTTGCAGTAGGAGAAAACAAGTTAATGACAACGCATGAAGAGTACTTAAGCAGTACTTCCTGTGTGAAGGCTGGTGGTCGTGTCCTTTTCCACTATCTTAGTGGCTAGCTCTCCCCAGGTTCCATGCTCTTCAAGGGAGAGTTTCTGGGCTGTGCAAGGTGGGCTGGAATCATGAGTGTGGCATAATCATCACATTTCACCAGATACTCTTTGAATAACTCCAATGTGCCAGATGCTGTGATAGGACTCAGTGAGACAGAATTCGCTTTTGATTTGGAGCCAGAAGAGCCAGGTTCCAAGCACACTTGGAACATCAGCTTTGTGAATTTTGTCAAATCCCTTAAAAATAAAAAGGACTAAAGCTGTCTGTTACAATCACCCAGATACTACTGCAGAAATGAAGTCAGTTCATACAAGTCCATCGAGGAATTTACCAAAATTCTTACTTGTTAAATAAGACACAGAAACCATGACCTCTGGGCAAAGATTTCAGAAGAGAAAGAGCAGTGTCTTGTGCTGTCCTTCCAGTCCTGAGTCCTACTCACACCTCAGAGGCAGCCACTTCCAATAACTCTGACTGGTCGTGCAGCCACCTTCACATTTCTGAATAATTGCTTATACTGATATTTCTTGATTTATAAAATTTAGATACTAAAAATTTTAGCTATCACCTATTGATTTCTTAATATGGTGAATGATGACAGTTTCCTTCCCCATTTCCCATTCTTCTTTGTCTCAAGGTAGTTGTCTCCCAATTGTTGTTGGGAAATGATAGTTACTATTTACATCTTGACTTTGTATGAACTTTTTCACTGCTGGGGCAAAAAGTATACTATAATGACATTCTTTCTCTCTCTCTCTCTTTTTTTAAAGTAACTTTTTGTTCTTCCAGGAACAATCACTTTGTTGTTGCTTTGCAGTATTTTCTTTCTACAGTATAAAGAATTCTTCCCTAAATCGACCAAAGAATTATAAATTTTTCTTAACTCCATTTTCTTGTGGTCAAATGCAACCAGTAATCTAGCAATTCTACTTTTTCCCGGTAGACAATTTTTTTGGAGTCCTCCGACCGCCATCTCAGTTGGGACTGGCTCTTCTCTAGGTTTGCTGCCTGGTTATCTTGATGCTTGACTGCTGTGTGTTGGATTCCCTGTTTTTGGAATCTGTGTCTTCTCATTTCTTGAATTATGCCGTGAATCAATGGAACACATCTTTTACTAGCTTTCTTGTGTCTCTGAGGATATTAATTACTGCATTTTCTTTCTATAATGTTTTGTATTTCCTCAGTGGTTCACCTTTCAAGTTGGGGGGCTTCCTTGTCCATTATTGTTAAGACTGAGACAAGAAGAGAAGCTCTGCATTCATGAATGAGTCTTCTCTGTTCCTGGGTATTGCTGAAAATTGACTGAAAAGGAGATATGGGGTAAATATTTTGAGATTTGGCTGTTTGAAATGCCTTTTGTTCATACTGAACTGATAACTTGGCAAAGCATAGCATTTTAGGTTAAAAATCATTTCCCTCAGAACACTTCTACGCTGCTAGTGGGAATGTAAACTAGTACAACCACTATGGAAAACAGTGTGGAGATTCCTTAAAGAACTAAAAGTAGAACTACCATTTGATCCAGCAATCCCACTACTGGGTATCTGCCCAGCAGAAAAGAAGTCATTATAAAAAAAAAAAAATACTTGCACACACATGTTTATAGCAGCACATTCACAATTGCAAAAATGTGGAACCAATCCAAATGCCCATCAGTCAACAAGTGGTTAAACTGTGGGATATATATATGTATAGACTTTGGGGACTCAGGGGGAAAGGGTAGGAAGGGGTGAGAGATAAAATATTACAAGTTGGGTTCAGTGTATACTACTTGGGTGATGAGTACACCAAAATCTCACAAATCACCACTAAAGAACTTACTCATGTAACCAAGTATCACCTGCTCCCCAAAAACCTATGGAAAAAAACATTAAAAAAAATAATTTCCCTCATAATTTTGAAGGTATTACTCTGTAGTCTTCCAGCTTCTAGTTTTGCTGATAAGAAATATGATGTCATCCTGATTCTAGTCTTTAATATGTGACCTGGCATCTCCCCAGATTTTCTCTTTGTTGCTCTGAAATTCCCCAATAAGGTAGACGGTATGGGGTCTGTTCATCTATTACAACCTTGTCAGTTTTGAGACTCATGCCTTTGATTTCTGGGAAATTAAAAAATATTCTTCGATAATTTCTTCTTCATTTTTCTCTTTTCTTTCTGGATTTTCTGTAAGTAGGATGCTGGAATTCCTTTCTTGATCCTTAAATTGTTCTTGTCTTTTCTCTCTAATTTTCTTTGTGCCTTTTTGTTGTCTTTTCTGAAGAATTTTTATAACTTTTCTTTCAGGTTTTTTTTTGAATCTTTTCAGCTACCATATTTTAATTATAAGGAACTCTTCCTGTTTCCTTTTAAAACAACATTCTGTTCTTGTTTCATGGATGCATTATATTCTCTTGTATCTCTGAGGAGATTAATTATAGTATTTTATTTCTATATTGTTTTATATTTCCTCACAAATTGAGGCTTTATGACCATTACAGTTAAGACTGAGCCAAGCAGAGAAGCTCTGTATTCATGCATGGGTCTTGTCCATTCCTGGGCAATCCTGAAAATTGACTGGGCCGGAATTCAGCCATTTTACTGGGGCTAGGAGGTAGGGGAGTGTGGGAGGTGGTTCCCTAATGTCCACATCTATAGGGCTTTTCTCTAAGGCTGTTCATTTTCTCTGAGTTGGGGGCTTCCACAGAGTAAACCTCTCCTCTCCTGCTGTGGTGCGGGAGATGTGGTCATTTGGAGGCCCCAGCCAGGAGAGAGGACCTGGGGTGGAATTGCCTCTACACATTTCAGCCAGCCCTTCTGCTTTCAGCCCTGTGCCCTTACCCACCTCTGCAGAACCTGGTGCTTCCAATTCCCCAGCCTTTCTGGGACGCCATGGCTTGGCAAGGGTGCCTCCTACTTAACCTCTCTGCTCTGCTCACTCCTTTATCCATTTCCCATTTTCTAAAGAAGCAGAGACATCTTTTGCATTGTTGCTGCTCCTACTTTTTATGTTCTTGGGGGTTTATGCCATTTAATTATTTCTTCTTATGTCACTGGAGCTTTGAAGAGAAAAATGATCACATGTTCAATCTACCACGTTAAATAGGAAGCCCTAATTTTAATTTGTTTCAGAAATTTTTTTAAATTGAGTAATAGGACTGGGCACTATTCTGGGTGGTTTGTGTATAATGTCATAGAATCCTCGCCATTGCTCTCAGAAGGTGCTGATACCCCAGTTTACAGGTGTGGAAACCTAGGGAGAGAGAGGTAAAGTAACTTCCCACTCGGAGTGGTGAGTGGCAGAGTGTGGACGGGAATGTGCATAGGTCTAAGCTGCACCCTCTGCTCCCAGCACTGCCTCTCAGAAGGGGGTGTGTGCACCAGTGTCTGTCACTGTAACAGCAGGGGTTACAGTCAGTGCCTGGGATGGATGGGTTTCTTTTAAGAAGAAAGACCATGCTGGGCTGTGGATGGAGAAGCCTAAGGGAAGAGTTTGGCCAAGAGGGTCTGGGGGTCCTGCACCTGGTGCTGAGGTCATTTCCCTAGGACAGCTGTGGGGGAGACGGGTGTGGTCTGCAGTTGGAACAGTGTCCATGCAGAGTGTCAGAAGCAGGTGATCATTTCTTCTGCCAGAAAGAACATGGCGGAAAATGGGAAGATGGCCATTTTGAGGCCCTCCTAGGATGGCCCCACCCTCCTCAGTATCCCCTTAGCTGGAGGGAGGCATAAAGGTGCGGCAGAACAGAGAAGGAGCAAGCCTCAGACCTCTGGGCCTCCGCAGGAGGTTTTACCCCGGTTCCATTTCCCTGTGACACACGCCCTGAAGGAGAGGCTTGTTCAAGGAGGCACCTGTCTCTCCACAGCTCCCCCCAGTCACTGAGAATTGAAGAATTACTCACTACAGTGTGGTCAGGCCATGTTTCGGTGCCTGAAATGTGTTTTTTAAGTCTTGAATCCAAATTACAGCATTAAAAATAACTAATGACCTCTAGTTTAAATGGACAGATCCTAAGAAACTTTATATATCTCTGTGCAATGAATTAGGAAAGCTGGTGTTAGGTAATGCTGGTACCTGAAAATTGTTACAGATACCAGCAGCAGTAAATATCCAATTTCTGCAAGAGACCTCACCAATGCAATTTAATCCTTTTGAAGCTTGTTGGAAATTCAGGTACCATGTCTGAATATAGATATGTCATTTATACATATACTATGATATTTTCTAGATATGTGTGTATATGAGCACATATAAAACAAGTTGCTTTGAGGTAGCCTAGCCATGCTTCCTAATAGCACCCTCCAAATATTTTATGAACCACATCTTAGGTATTTTATGGCTACACAGAGTGTTTCTGACACACCACCCTGAGTGCTGTTTCACTTAGCAATTGGCATTTGCCCAAGAGGACTAGAATTCAGCAATTGAGAATAGGGGACTTTATAACCAGGCCCACACTGTGCCCTATCACTCAGCTTTCTCTGCACAGGTTCAAGGAAGCCCTTCAGAAATGCCACGTTGGTATTTCATGAAGCAGAACACAGGTGAGAGGGTTGAGAAACTGGGATTTGAAACCATCCCTTTAGGATTAAAGTTTTCTCTTGCTGTTGTTTCCAGTGCAACCTGGACATTTCATCATTGGACTTCAGTGGGTTTGCAGGGTGATTTCTCAGGGGACGCAGAGGAGAACACACGTCTTCCTTAGTGTCTCTGAGTTGATAACACCAGGCTGGGGTGCAGCCTTGAGCCCTGCTTTCTGGAACAGATGGCTTGGTCAGATGGAGTCTATTTCTCCTGGTTTGGAAGGGGACAAAAGGTCCTGTGCATTGAGGCCTTGAAAAATGTGTGAGTTTGTCAGGCAAGTTGCTATTTAAAAGTCTCAGGCCCCGAGCGTCTCCTTTTCCAACTTATGCAGATAGCATCAAAGGCCTTGGAGATCAACCGAGGGCTTTTAAGTAGACCGAGTGGCAAGACTGTGGTTGCCAGGCTGTGCTTGCATTTGATTTTTGGAGGAGCTTTTAGTTGTGCTCATCCCCAACCACGTGGGGACACAGGTTCATCTGTGTTTTTGCTGGAAATGACAGAGCTTTGTTGGCACACAAGGTTTCACAGCTGGCCGGGAATGGGAAGAATCAAGAAAAAAGGCAAGGCTTGCAGTTGCAACCTCAGTGGCCCAGGGCGATGGTTCTGTGCTAAGGAGCAGGTCTCTCTGGGATGCTGGAATGTGAAAACACCCTGTGAACTCCAAAGCGCCCCCAAATTGAATCTAAGTCATGAAATTTTCTCTTCTGATTCTTGGCAGTCATCACCACTCTGAGCAGTTATATTGTTAATTCCATCAGAGAAAATAGTAGGAATCTGCTATTAAAGTATAAACAAACAAGTTTAGTAGGTGACCTTTGAGTGGATGCACTGAAGGGCTTGGGTAGGCCTGCTGGGGAGAAATGGCTTCACCCATGAGACAGCTGTTGCACCTCTGCCAGAGATGATGACAATGGGAGGTGGGTGGGGAGGGTGCAGCAGAAGGAATATGTAAGTACAAGGCGTTTTTATTAGGACAGAGGTCCCAAATCACCATCTGACAGCACTCCTCATTCTGTTCCCTTCTCTCTGCCATCCTTCCATCTTCTAGTTCTGATGGGCGAATACTTCTGTGATGTGGAGGCCCTAGCTGGCTATGTGGGGGCTTGTCCCACCATGGGACTCCCTTGTTTTTACATGAAACCCACCAGCTATGGTGAATAGTGCCATGAAACTAAATGCTGCCATCAATTGTGTCTGCAATCTGTTTATTTGAATTTGTCTCCACTGTATTTGAACTCTGTGGTTCCTGTTGCCTGGGGTGCTAACTGTACATTAGCTGCATGAGTCCGGAGACATGCAGTTTTATTTCTATTAATGCCAGGAGAGAGAGCAAGTTAAAAGCAGTAACCAAGACAAATGGTGTTGTTATTGGCAGATATTCCTTTCGCCGTCAACTAACCTATTTTATTTTTCTTTTTGTGAACTTTATTTTCTCCTTTGTTGTTTTCTGAATCTCCTTGCTTATGACTTAAAAGTTGATGAAAATAGGCAATGAGAGTTTTAGGAAAGAATAAAGATATTCCAGCAGAACTTGGAAGGCATATTAAGCAGGTGAGAGAAGGAAGGCCTGGGGAATTTTCCAAACAGAAAACTTTTATTTCTTAAATATGAGTGAGAACAGTGATATGTGGATTGTGATTTAGCTAGAAATCTAGCCCTTCAAGTTTTGGACCTTTTATAGCTTTCCCTTGCTACAGTATGCCAGTGTGCTTTTAATTTAGTGGTGGCAGTAGAGAAATTGCAAAACCTCCCCAGCTGAGGACGTGCTTAGAAATCAAATGAGGGTGATAATGAGGATGAATGTGAGTTGCTTTTCCAAAGAAGTACAAAAGGAGAGGAGGTTGTAGTAGCATGCACGAAGGGAGTGTCCCTTCTTCCTTCCTTCCATTTATCTACCTATCATCCATCCATCTATACTGCCATTCATTCACCTGTCCATCCACACATCCGTCTGTCCATTCATCCATCCATTTTCCATTTGTTCATCGATCCATCCATCTATACATCCATTCATTCATCTGTCCATATGTTCATCCATCCATCCATCTATACTGCCATTCAGCCACCCTTCCATCTCTCCATCTGTTCTTCCATTCATCCAGTCATCCATCCGTCTGTCCATCCATTCATTCATTCATCCATCTATCTGTTCATCATCCATGCTTCTGTTCATCTGTCCATTCACTGTTTTTCACTGAATTCCAGTGCTGTCATTCATCCATCCCTCCATCTATTTGTTAATCTGTTCATCCGTCTATCCTTCTGTCCTTCTGCCCCTTCACTAAATCATCTTTCACTGAGCTCCACACCTGTGAAAGGGCCAGAAGTAAGAACTTTAGGGATGCAGAGGCAAAATCAGGAGTATGTGCCTTTCAGGAGCTTAGAGGAAGAGATGAACGCAGAATACAAATGACTATAAAACAGAGAAAGCAAAAAGGAATATGTAGGTGGAATGCTGGGAAAAGCTAGAGGAGGGAAAGTTAGAATTTTGGGGAAAGGGACATTGAGCTTTCACTCAGAGGGTGCACATATGGGGAAAGGCAGGGCAATTTCAGGCAAAAGGGTTTTTGAAATGAGCTGATAAATTATTAAGTCAGAGCAGACAACCCACAGCTATATCCTTACTCATTATTGATCAAGAATAGGGCAACTTGCATAGAAATGAAGGCCACTGGTAATCCCAAATTTTATCTGCGTGTGAGTTTCAGCCTTCTCCATGATGATAAATACAACACAGTACTTCAGTCCCCACCCCATTCTCCCTCTTCCTTATACCCATTGATAAAGCTGTGAATTTAAGTGAGAATTACCCCCAGAGGGTTCAGGGAGCTGGAAAGGAAGAGAAGATGTTGGTGGAGGGAGGCCCTAGGACATCCGAATCTTAGGACGGGGTCATCAACTTCGTACATCTAAACGTTGGTGGGCAGGACTGAACACAGTGACTAATTTTTGCTGTCTTGGCCCTAAGCTGTCCAGTGACAGAGAGATTTGGAAGTCTTGTGGATGGAGGATGGTGCTAATGGTAATCAGACGCCAGGCCAAAATTAGTTTGTGGAGTCATGGTCGGGGGAGATACAGCCAGGACTTGCCTCCACCAGGGAGCCAAATTTGACCACGAGTGGCAGAAACCTTGACGGATTCTGAGGAGTCAGCTGGTCTACCAGCCAAGGAAGCAGAGCCTGCCCCTGAGGTATAGCTGCTGACACATGGGTCTGGTAGCATTGGCTGAATCAAGCTGACACAAGCCAGTGAGCTTTGCAGACACTCCTGAAGTCAGAACTTGGGGAAATAATGAGAGGCTTGATGAGCAGCCGAGGCAGCAGTGAGCATTGTCTCCCTTCACCTAGATGGTTATCCTGTGTCCTTGAATGGTGTGGGCAATCAGGTGGAAAAATAAACACAGAGGTATGTTTTGACAGGGAAAAGTCCCTGATAAATCTCACCAGAGGATTTGGGAACTTTTCAGGAACAGAATAGGTGTTTCATCTCTTCCGAGCAACTTGGGCAACACTGCCCTGACTATTGGATGGCCAGAGAGGAGAAAGGGGACTGGTGGGGCTTAGTCCTGGCTCTGACACCTACTGTGAGATATTAAGCAAGCCGCTTAACATCTCAAAGCCCTGGCTTCCTTACCTTTAAAATAGAGACCATAAAGACACATGCACACGTATGTTCATTGCGGCACTGTTTACAATAGCAAAGACTTGGAACCAACCCAAATGCCCATCAATGATAGACTGGATAAAGAAAATGTGGCACATATATACCATGGAATACTATGCAGCCATAAAAATGGATGAGTTTATGTCCTTTATGATGAAGCTGGAAACCGTCATTCTCAGCAAACTGACACAAGAACAGAAAACCAAACACTGCATATTCTCACTGATAAGTGGGTGTTGAACGATAAGAACACATGGACACAGGGAGGGGAGCATCACACACCGGGGCCTGTTGTGGGGGTTGGGGGACTAGGGGAGGGATAGCAGGGGGTGAGGGGATTGGGGAGGGATAGCATTAGGAGAAATACCTAATGTAGATGATGAGGGGATGGAGGCAGCAAACCACCATGGCATACATATACCTATGTAACAATCCTGCATGACCTGCACACGTACCCAAGAACTTAAAGTATAATGATAAAAAAAAATAGAAGCTGTAAGAACTGAATAGGAAGGATTAGGTGAGACACTGTACCAGAGACCCCTTTATAAAACATGAGTCCAACAAATGTAAGATGTTGTTACTAATAGTCACACGTGGACATCTTGACATTGTGATTATTATGTCTAGTAGCAGAATTGAAAAATTCCAATATTCTTTTAAAGATTTTTTTTTTTTTAGAGAACACTAGGAATGACAGATGACATTACCCCTGTAGTGCTCTTTCTTCACTCTTGAGTATGGAAGAAAAGGTTGCCTTTGTGGATAAAGAGGTTGAACAGGTGTTGGGAACTCTCTTCTCCTTATCCTGTGGATCAGAGCCAAACAAGACATTACCCTCAGGAAGACACACTTTCAGCACACTACTGCTTTCCACATGATTAGAGGGTTTGACCAAAGAGATTTTGTACATAAATGCAACCTCTTAGTGAATTTCTGAGGCCGATGACAACTGCCTGTGATAGGGTTACGCAGATGGCACTTGGCCTAAGGTGCAGGTGAAGAGAGGCTTGGCTCGTTACGCCTGGGCCATGCCTGGGCCCTGACCTGGAAATGTATCTGCCTTTTTCTAAATGCTCAAAGGCTCCCTATGGGCCAGAAGTGGCCTTGTACCCCTTCCTGAGTTATCAGAACCATGAAGTCTGTAGAATCTAGGGCCTTTCTCCAGGAGCTCCTTCAGCCTTGCGGCCTCAAGCATGACAGGGTCACACAGTCAGGTTTGAATCATATAATAGGAAAGTAATTTTCTGTTTTTTAAACATTTTTATTTCAATAGCTTTTGGGTTACAAGTGGGTTTTTTGTTATATGAATGAGTTTTATAGTGGTGAATTCTGATATTATAGTGCACCCATCAGCTCAGTCATATACATTATACCTAATATGTAGTTTTTTTATCCCTGTCCCCCCGTCCCAACCTCCCCTTTCTGAGTCTCCAAAGTCCATTATATCACTGTATGCCTTTGGATACTCACAGCTTAGTTCCTGCTTATAAATGAGAACATACTGTTTTTGATCTTTCACTGCTATGTTACTTCAGTTAGAATAATGGCCTCCAACTCCATCCAAGTTGCTGCAAAATACATTATTTTGTTCCTTCTTATGGCTGTGTAGTATTCCATGGTGTATATATGCAACATTTTCTTTATCCATCTAATCAATGGACACTTAGATTGGTTCCATATTTTGCAATTGTGAATTGTGCTGCTATAAACATACAGGTACAAGTGTCTTTTTCATATAATGACTCCTATTCCTCTGGGTAGATACCCAGTAGTGGGATTGCTGGATTTAATGGTAGATCTACTTTTAGCTCTTTAAGGAATCTCCATACTGGTTTCCATGGAGGTTGTACTAATTTACATTCTCACCAGCAGTGTATCATTCCTTTTTCCCCACACCCACACCAACATCAATTGTTTTTTTATTCTTTTAGTAATGGCCATTCTTGCTGGAGTAAGGTGGTATCTCATTGTGATTTTAATTTGCATTTCCCTGATGACTGGTAATTTTAGCATTGTTTCATGTTTCTTGGCCATTTGTATATCTTCTTTTGAGAAATATCTATTCATGTCCTTTGCCCATTTTTAATAGAATTATTATTTTTTTTTCTTATGGATTTGAGTTTCTTGTAGGTTCTGGGTACTAGTCCTTTGTCAGATGCGTAACTTGCAAACATTTTCTTTCTTTCTGTGGGTTGTCTGTTTACTCTGGTTATTATTTCTTTTGCTGTATGAAGCTTTTTAGTATAATTAAGTTCCATTTATTTTTTGTTGTTGTTGTTTTTGTTGCGCTTGCTTTTGGTGTCTTAGTCATGAATCCTTTGCCTAGGCTGATGTCTAGAAAAGTTTTTCCAATGTGGTTTTCTAGAGTTTTTATAGTTTTAGGTCTTTAAGTCTTTGATCCGTCTTGCATTGGTTTTTGTATGAGGTGAGAGACACATAACCAGTTTCATTCCACATGTGGCTTGCTAGTTTTCCAGCACCATTTACTAAATATGGTGTCCATCTCCCAATTTATGTTTTTGTGTGTCTTGTTGAAGATCAGTTGTCTGTATGTAATTGGCTTTATTTCTGGGCTCTTGCTTCTTTTCCATTGGTCTGTGTGCCTATTTTTATACCAATACCATGCTGTTTTGGTAACTATAGCCTTGTAGTATAATTTGATGTCTGGTAATGTTATGCCTCCAGATTCATTCTTCGTGCTAGGATTGCTTTGGCTATATGGGCTCTTTTTTTGGTACCCTGTGAGTTTTAGGATTGTTTTTTCTAATTCTGTGAAAAATGATTTTGGTATTTTGATGGGAATTGCATAGAATCTGTAGATTACTTTGGGCAGTATGGTCATTTTCACAGTATTGATTCCCCCCACCCATGAACATGAGATATGTTTCTATTTGTTTCTGTTATCTATGATTTCTTTCAGCAGTGTTTTGTAGTTCTTCTTGGAGAGATCGTTTACCTCCTTGGTTAAGTATATTTCTAGGTTTTGTTGTTGTTTGCAACTGTTATAAAAAGGATTGAGTTCTTGATTTGATTCTCAGCTTGGTCAGTGTTGGTGTATAGCAGTGCTACTGATTTGTGTACATCGATTTTGTAACCTGAGACTTTACTGAATTTGTTTATCAAATCTAGGAGTCTTTTTGAAGAGTCATCAGGGTTTTCTAGACATATGATCATATCATCTGCAAATGGGGATAGTCTGACTTCCTCTTTTCCAATTTGGATGCCCTTTATTTCTCTTACCTAATTGCTCTGTCTAGGGAAAGTCATTTTCTCTTGTTCTTTGTGGTGAATGGGTGAAATCACAGGATGAATTAAACCTGGTTTACAGAACATTGTGTGTGTTGATGAAGCTTGGTATGAATTATGAATTTTATTTCCTTGGAATTTGGTAGAATTATCATAACTTCCAAAGTTACTCTCCCCAGCACTCTCAATAGTTCTGTTAGAATCATGTCTTTTCTGAATTTCTTTTCATGGATCATGGGGGAAAATGATGGTATTATTTGGAAATTTTTATTTTTTAACTTGCTTGGGGTTATTTTTTTTGTTTGCTTTTTGCTTAAATACCTCAGCACGTTGGAAAGTTTTTCTTTTCTTCTGGGGAAGACAGGAGAGAAGGGATACTGATGCCAAGCTACTTAATGAGAACTGGCTTTCATTCCAGTCCTGGCTGGGTATGACCTAACCAAATCATAAGAATTTCCAAATGCCTTGGTTTCTTTCCCACTTGGCAAAATGAAGGCAGAAGAGTCATAGGCCCATCTCAGCTGCATTGTGGAGTGGGTATCATAGAGAAATACAAGTAAAGTACCCCTTCCTGGAGTATGGTACATTGATCTTAGGGTGGAGGTGGGGGGAATGTGAGTACATGTTTACAAATAAAGACCCTGCTAGTGAGAACAGCAGACATAGTTACAGTTAGGCTATGCCCAGTTGAGTGTCCATTGCTTCCCCTTTCCTCATTCATGCAGCGACCTGGTTCAGCCTTTACCTCCCAAGTTCTGTTGTGGGTGGTGTCTTCTCTTTCTAAAGGAAGTCTGCGGGCCTCTCTAAAGAAAGTTTGCTGCCCTACTAGATAGAGCTGGGTATCCATGAAGGGTCACGTAAAATAGATCCTGGAAAGGGAGATAACTGCATTTCTGGACTGATCTTGAGAGGGGAGAAGCCAAGTGCATTTGGGTCTTACTGATCCAGCGTTTTTGGAGGAGTGGTAGGTTCCATGGAAATTAATTTTATTATGAGCTATGTTTTAAGCCTTTAAGATACCTTTTAAAAATAACCATTTTGGATGGGAATCTTTGTAAAATACATATTTTCCTACCTTCTTAAATATGGAAATCTTGATGTCTTGGGTCTTCATTGTGAACAGTCACTATGAGGTGGTTCTATCAGCTAATGGAGGATAGTCTTAACAGCCATCTGCCCATATACCCAATGGCCCCAAGAAATTCTGCCTTTGTCACAAAGCCCTTAGGTCTTTGATTCTGCATTTTGTTTTCCTTCCTCTTTGTGACCATCTGTTAGCTGTCATTTGTCATTGCTTCCTGTGTACCTAAGGTAAGCTCATCTTCATAAGCATTTACTGCATGCCCACTGTGTGCCTGATGCCATGCTAGACCCTGGAGTTACAATGCGATGAGGAGGGATGGAGGAAAGGTGAAACTTACACACTGTACTCAGTTGGATGTGCCAAAAAGTAAAGATAAGAAATAGATGTGCTCTTTACTTTCTGCGGCTTTTCATGTGGCAGTGAAGCCTCACATCTACAAATGGTGAAAGATCTCTTACATATATCTCCTATAGGCTAAATTAGCTGCTTCAGTTAAAGTTTCTTTTTGGTAAATATTTGGGCAGATTAATTCCAGGTTCAGACTTTCTATCTGGGGTTCTGCTTCTCAGATGTTCTCCCTTTGCCTTCCTCCTTAAATGGAGTAGAGGAAGCCTCAATGCCCTCGTAGCAGTGTGCCGGGGCCTGCTGGCCTTGAGTGCTTTTCCTGAGTCCTTGCCCTTTTGTCTTCATGTGTCCTGCTGGTACTCAGGGCTGAAGTTCACAGCTGCTGTGACTCTCAGGCTTGAGGTCTCTTGAAAAGTCACTGGCAGACTGGTCTCTACCCTCTGAGGTACTCGGCCCCACCCTGCATCCTGTCCCTGGCCTGGGTGGTCTGCCCTGCCATTTAGCTATGAAGCCCCCATTCCACTCTCCATGGCAGCCTCACGGCAGGACCCCCACTCTCAGTCTTCAGCTCCATTACATGTCTCCCATTGGATCCCTTCATGCCACGTGGAAGCCAAGGGACTCCTGTGAGTGTTCTCTGGGGACCCTGTTGATCATAACTCTACACACCACCATTTTCTGTCCACTGGGGACATTTCATGTTGATGTGGAGGCATTTTCAGGGTGGTTTCATGCACCCAAAGTCTCAAAGGGATGCAGAAAACAGCTTTTACCTTCTTCACTTAACTGCTCTTCTTTTTGTCCTTTTTTCCTCCCTCTTTTCCTCTCTCCCTCCTTCTCTCCCTCTTTCCTTTTTCTTCCTTCCACCCTCCCTTCCTTCCTCCTTCCTTTTTGTCACTTTCCCTCCCTCCTCTCGCCCTCCCTCATTGTGAGATCAGCCCCTAGGAGAGGAGGAGCAGGAGCAGGCTCCTCAGCACTGCTCTGCAGCACCCCCTTTCTCTTTTCCTGGAGGCGAAACTGGAAGGGCTGTCTACTTCCTCTGCCTCTTGGGGCACGTGCCACCCTTCCTCCATCATATCCTGCGAAATTTCCTCTATGGCCCTCCTTGGCGCTCTGCTCTTCTTCCTGGGGGAAAGGCTTAGCTGTAATTGTGTAAAGGCTGCAGGGAACATGATTATTAGGGAATGAAAGACATATCAGTTTAATATTTTCAAAATACTATGCCTGTTGCCTAAGCATAAATAAAACATGGTCTCTGTCCATGAAAACCTTACGCTAGTCAAGGAGATAGATTCATGATGAATAATGTCAAGATAATTTGGTGAATGCACCGTTCCCATTGCAATCTTCTGCCCCCTACCTCACATATGCACACATACACATGCACCTACATGTGCACCGACACACATGCACACCGCACACTCACCATACACACACACACCCCCACCCCAGGGCTGCCTACCCGTCTGATCTCCTATATTATGGCATTTGCCTCCTCTTATCTTGTATCACAGTTATTTGTGTACAGATTTTAGCTTCTAGAGGGCAGGAATGTTGTCTGTTTTGTAGCACTGGCACAATGTCCTAAATTCATTAATTAAAAAACCAATGTGTTTAAGTCTTTCCTGTGTACCATGCTGTGTGCTTGACACTGAAGTTAGATAAATAGGACATAAACTCTTAGAAGCTCATCGTCTATATCAAGGTTCTCAACAGAATTGGAGAGGTCTGTGAGCTTAGATGAGAAAATAAATTACATTTTAATTTTACTAACCTCTAACTGAAGTTTAACCTTTCCTTTTCTTCTGGAGGTAGGAAATTGACCAGAGTAACCTGAGTTATACCTGTGACTTCATCACCTGTGGGAGTCGTGGGTATTTTCATGTCACCTACAGTTGTTATAAATATCTCACAATCTCATTTATAGCATCAGTTAGTGTTATTACTGGCTAAGCATCTTCAATACGGAAGTCCTAAATCCAGAATGCTGTGAAATCCAAAACTTTTTGAGTGCTGACCTGATGCTCAAAGGAAATGCTCACTGGAGTGGTTTAGATTTTGGAGTTTTTGATTTGGGATGCTCAGTTGGTAACTATACTGTCAGTATTCCAAAACCAGAAACCATTCGAAGTCTGAAACACTTCTGGTCCAAGAAGTTTTAGATAAGGGATACTCTCTCTACCTGTATTAGACCCAAAGTAAACATTGTTATTTGATGTGTTAATAAAGAAGCCATATCACAGATCTGTTTAAAAAACATTTTGATAACTATATTTCAGTATAATCAGTTTACTTCATAATACTATGCATTTTATTTTATGCATTTAAAAACATTATTTTGAAAGGGTCCATGTGCTTCACCAGATTGCCAGAGGCACCCATGGTTCAAAAAGTTTAGAATACATGGTTTCATTGGATCAGCAAACACATGATTCCAGCAATAAGGTAAGTTCAAGGATAGTGATAGAAACATGGCATTAGAAAGGGACAAGGGAAGAAATACATGCTGCCCAGAGAAGTCAGCAAATCCTCTGCAGAAGAGATGAAGGGCACTGGGTGATGGTGAAGGTAATAGCAGATATTGATCACTTATCATGTACCAGGTAGAGTTCTCAGTGCTCTACATAGAATATCTCCTTTAAACCTCATAACAGCCCTGGGCAGTAAGTACTTTATTATTTCCATTTTATAGATGAGAAAACTGAGACCTAAAGAGGTTCATTGACTTTTTCCAAGTCACACAGGTAGAAACAGACTGAACCAGGATTGCACGCAGGTCTCTGCATCTGTCTTTGCCAGGTACGGCCTCCCAAAATGCTGAAGAAAAGCAGGAAGGAGTCCTCGGGGCTGGTACCTGAGCCTGGAGTAGGCCTGTCTCTGCTTTTCACTGGCTGTGCAGTGTCAGTGTTTCTTTCAGAGAGTGGGCACGTCTTGTGGAGTAGGGCAATGGCCTGATCAGACGAGAAGGGGGCTGTCACTGAAAAGACATCTGCGAACACTAGGACTCTTTGGTCTGGACAGATGAGGCATGAGAGAGGTCAGGATCGAAATTGAGAAGATCATACCACATGTGGAATGAGAGGCTATTAGAATGAGGATTGTACCTTTGAAACTTGGAAGAAGTAAATCTAGAAAAGACTTAAAGGAAATACCACTTCACACAGAAGTCCAGGTACAATTTAACTGGTTTCAAAAGGGACTGGGGCAAATTTGTGAATGACAAAGTTGTTAGTGGGGCCAGGTCTTCAGCTTGGGGCCTGTGGAGACGAGACACTGTCCTGGGACGGCTTTTCCCGAGCTCAGGGCATTGAGCAAGCAAAGATACCTTTGTAACAGTAGCACTCTGAGACCCTCAGGCTAAACAGAGGTGTCCCTCTCCCTGTGTGAGCTCAGGGAACTGGATCCCACAGCATCCTTTGTTTTCTTTGGTAGGGACTCTATCTGTGTGTCTGCTACCCCCTTGCTCTCTTCCACTCAAGGAAGATGTTGTTGTTAGCAGACAAACCCATTGCTCCCACTCCTGCCACCCATGTTTAGCCAGATGTCCTTGGGGCCCTCTGTGCAACACCCCAAGAAGCAGAGGGACACAGCCACCCAGGGTATGCCTTTGTGGAAGGAGAGCAGCCAACTCAGGCCCAGAGGGAGCGCCCAGTGTCCTGGTTCCACGTGCTGAGCGCATTTCAGCTCGCAGGCACAGTGCTTCTTAAGGACCACCCCATGCCCACCTTCCCTCCCCTGATGATGTCACCACATTACAAACAGAACAGGGCAGATACCGTAAGAGGCACTGCTGTCTCTTAAATGTGCGATATTTATTGAGATGTTGGGGACAGAGAGGAGATAAAAGTCACTTTTTCTACATTCACCTACTTTTTTTTTAAAGGACAAAAGCGTAACTCCTAGAAGAAATCATTTAAGAAAAAAATCTCTCCTGGATGAGCAAGAACAAAGGGAAGCGTCAGAAGGGCTTAGGAGGCATCGCTGCATCAGGCATTACGCTGGCTCTTAGGAGCACGTCTTTTAATCCTCATCACAACACAGTGGATGTTCACCTGCCTTTGCTGATGAAAAAATGGAGTCATAGGACTAAAGTAACTTGTCCATCCAAGACCACCTTCCTAATAAGTGGTACAACTGGATTTGAACCCAGATCTAATTGGCATCGAGCCCTTGCCTTTCCCACCATCCACCCCTCCCACCAATATTTCTGCACTGAAAAAAGTAAGGGAGGGGGAGTGTGCTCATGAGCTTTACTTTCTTTGCTAGTTGGAAGTGTCAGTGTGAAACTTTTGATTTCATTGACAAACATAAAGAAACCGTGGATTAAGATTCAGCAAGAAGAAACATGCCCCTAGAAAAGAAGTTGATTCTATTGAAAGAGCAACTTTACTCCCTCCTACCCGTGAAAACCAGTCTGTCTTGTGTTCCCTGTTGTCTCATGTTGGTGTGTTGGTGAATTTTCAGTGTGTGCTTTGGGTAGATGCAGATGACCCAGGAGTGGAGTAAGGGGGTGTATTGTGAGCAGGTCATTAACCCAGCGTGCTGAGAGGGGCAGAGCCTGCCGGGCTCGTTCATCTCGCATTAAGAAGGGCAAGCACTGACAAGCTCCCAGTGGAGTCAAAGCAGCTCAGAGTAGTGAATCTGGAGCAAATGGGCTTCCTGGTCTCATGAGAGACATTTGTTTGAGTTTAATAATGATCATGAATATAATTATAAATTTCCTTTTGAGAGGAGAGGAGAAATATTAGCTGTTGGCGAAGACCGCTTACCCAAGTTTCTTGAGGACTTTCTGAAAGACTAAACGCAATTTCAAAACAAAGTACTTCCAGGACCAGGTTGAGATATAAGAACATCCAAAGACTCTGCTGCTTGACCTGAAGGCCTTCGTCTATTACAGGAAAAGGGTCCCAATCCAGACCCCAAGAGAGGGCTCTTGGGTCTCATGCAAGAAGGAATTCAGGGAGAGTCCATAGGGTAAAGTAAAAGCAAGAGGAAGAAAAGAATGGCTACTCCACAGACAGAGCAGCCCCGAGGGCTGCCTATTGCCTGTTTTAATGGTTATTTCTTGATTTTATGCTAAACAAGGGGTGGATTATTCATGCTTCCCCTTTTAGACTATATAGGATAACTTCCTAATGTTGCCATGGCATTCATAAACTGTCATGGCACTGGTCGGAGTGGAGCAGTGAGTACAACCAGAGGTCACTCTCATCGTAAACTTGGTTTTGGCCAGCTTCTTGACTCCAGCCTGTTTTATCAGCAAGGTCTTTATGACCTGTATCTTGTGCTCACCTCCTGTCTTATCCTGTGGCTTACAATGCCTTAACAGTCTGGGAATGCAGCCCAGTGGGTTTCAGCCTCATTTTTCCCGGCTTCTATTCAAGATGGAGTTGCTCTGGTTCACATGCCTCTGAGACTTCCATCAGTCTAGCCTCTGGTTGATGATGCCCCTGCCAGGTCTGCGCTGCCCATCTCATCATCATTTCCAAGGCCCCCCTTCTCTCCTAGGTGCATCTCCCAGCCTCAGATACCTCTATGGTCTTCTTTGGCCAACCAGATTCTACAGTTAAGGCCTCTATGGATAGTTGTGTATGGGTCTGAATGCAGACAGACCTGCATTCGGATCCTGCCCTGTGCCCTACTAACTTGGGGACCTTGGGCAAGTTACTCAACTTCTCTGAGCCTCTGTTTCCTTGCTTATAAAATGGGTATGAGAATGTGAGCCCTAGCCTAGCCTCTTTTTTATTCTCCACTGGGCATGGTTCTGACCTGGTAGTTCCATCCTGGACCTGGCAGAAGTCCATTTGAATGGGAGATTGAGGAGCCTTCTGGGACAGATTCATCTTCAGAGAAGGAGGTGGCAGGTTGATGGGGCTTCTCTAGGGAGAGTTGTCAGGGGTGAGGAGAGACGTCCAGTCCTGCTTGCTGTCTGTCCTGGCTTTGCCCCAACCCCTTTCCTTCAGGTTCCATGTGGCCAGGAGTGTGGAGAAGAGTGGAGAGGAGCTTCAAGACTGAAGGAGCCATTCCTAGCGATAACCCTGTAGGCCATGGAATACAGCAAGGCAGTATTATTTTGACACACCCATCAGAATGATATAAAAAGGAGAAATGTTCTCCTTCACTTCTCCGCAGAAGTGCCTGGGCTTGTGCTGGCGACTGATTTCTGGATAAATGCACCAATGAGGACCCGCTCCATCTGTGTCCCCCTACCTTTTTTTTGATGCTTAAGATTTTTCCAAGTCATTTGAGTTGTAGCCTCTCTTCTGCCCCATTACTCTCCTTGCAAGTCCTGCTGCACCTCTCTGCATCCTTGGTCACCTTGGTGCCCTTCCTTGCAGGCTTCGTACACGGGTCTTACATCTGAGCCACTTTCCCTGGGTGGCAGAGCTTCTCAACACTTGTGCGTCCCCTTTTCTTCTAGAGTCACACTATAGAATCAGCCCTATTTTTCTTTGACCTTTTGAAAACGTGCCATTGTAAGTGTAGGCTTTTAAGACAGACTGTATACGTCTAGCATCTTCTTCCCTTGCAATCAAGACTTCTAATCAGCAGTGTCTTCCTCCCAAGGGCTTGTCACTTTAACTTTGATGCCTAATTCTTGAAACTCAGGCTTAGGTACCGAGGAGCAGCTGCTATAGTAATCAGATCTGTTCTCTGAGACCAACTTAAAAAGAAATAGCAGAAAGTTTTTTTTCAGATGAATTTTACCTGGAATTGTAACCATCTGATGGGTTCTTCCTGCCCCCTGCATAGACAAAACCAGACCACGGCAATGCAATAAAGAAAGCGTTTAATAGAAAGAAAGCCAGCTGTGCTATGTGGAAGATGGAGTTATTACTTAAATCAATCTCTCTACAAATGCAGAGGCTAGAGTTTTTCAAGGATAGTTTGACGGGCAAGGGAGTCCGCTTGCAGGTGGGGCCACAGGACCAGTTGGCAGGGTCCATGGGTCCAGGTGGAGCCATTGGTAGTCAGAAATGCAAAAACTTGAAAAGACATCTCAAAAGGCCAATCTTAAGTTCTACAATAGTGACGTTATCTGCAGGAATAATTAGAGAAGTTGCCTATCTTCTGAACTCCAGAATAAGGCTGGTAATGGTTTATGTCTATACCTTAGCAGAATTCAACCTTCTAAAATCCTTCTAACCTGATGGCCCTTCATTAATTCTGCAAAGGCAGTTGAGTTTTAGGGGAAGACCTGCTATCATTTAAACTATAAACTGTCTTCCAAACATAGCTTGACTTATACCCAGGAATGAGCAAAGACAGCCAGCCTATAAGGCTAGAAGCAAGATGGGGTCAGCCATGTCAGATTTCCTCTACTGTCATAATTTCGCAAAGGTGGTTTCAGGCCTCTAGTATAGAAAACATAAATTAAGTGGTGGTCTCAGCCTCTGCTTTCCCATCTGAGGCAGACCCTGAAAGAAATAACCTTTGTTCTAGGGGAGAAAGTTCTCAGCAGGTAAAGAACTCATCAGACGCTCTCAGATAAGATTTCTGGAGTATATTGGTTTGTTTTCATGCT
>PVKP010032413.1:0-25967 GCA_004027715.1 Plecturocebus donacophilus | reverse complement strand
ACTTCCGTTTTTCCGGTTTCAAGCAATTCTCCTGCCTCAGCCTCCCGAGTAGCTGGGACTACAGGCACGCACCACCACGTCCGGCTAATTTTTTGTACTTTAGTAGAGACGGGGTTTCACCATGTTGGCCAGGATGGTCTCGATCTCTTGACCTCGTGATCCACCCGCCTCGGCCTCCCAAAGTGCTGGGATTACAGGCTAGACTGTCTTCTTCTAGAACCAAGAATGCTTAACAAATCTCATCCATATATTTCCTTGCACATAAACCATCTTTGCAAAAATCCAGTGGCAGTTAACTAACATTAACATAATTGTATTCCTGCACACAACATTTCCAGTTTGTTTTTCTCTTTCCCATCATTTGGTTGCCTACCTAATTGCTGTTGTAATTGTTTTAAATATTTGCCAAATGTCAAAAATCTAGAGCAGTCTGATTTTCCTAATGTCTTTCTGTATTAGTCAGGGTTCTCTAGAGGGACAGAGCTAATAGGAGATATATATATTAGGATATATATGGTATATATACGCGATATAGATATCATATATATCCTGGAGAACCTAGGATATATATGATATATATACATAATAAGATATATATGTATATATCTCCTAGAGAACCCTGACACACACATACACGTTTGGAAGTTTATTAAGTCACACTATCAAGATCCCATAATAAATCGTCTGCAAGCTGAGGAACGAGGAAGCCAGTTCGAGTCTCTATGGAAGTCAGCGTGAGTTCCAAAGCTGAAGAACTTGGAATCCAATGTTTGAGGGCAAGAAATATCCAGCACAGGAGAAAGATGTAGGCTGGGAGGCTAGGCCAGTCTAGCCTTTACACATTTTTTCTGCCTGTTTTATATGTACTGGCAGCTGATTAGGTGGTGCCCACTCAGATTAAGGGTGAGTCTGTCTTCCTAGTCCACTGACTCAAATGTTAATCTCCTTTGGCAACACACTCACAGACACAAGCAGGATCAATACTTTACATTCTTCAATCCAATGAATTGACACTCTGTATTAACCATCACAAGTTTATCCCTTGTCAAGTTGATCCCATACCATCTCGAGATCATACATAATCTTCAAATAAAGACAATAATAAGGTCATAATTATGCCTAACATAATACAATTAACTATCCTTCATACAACTGAAAACACACTAATCCCCAAGCCAAATGCTATTACATAAAGTTAACAATATGTAAATTTTGATATGAAGTCAATAACTGTTATGTCATATAATAAAGAAGAAAGGAAATAAAATGAATATACTTCATTAATACAAGTGTATACATGCACAAACATATTAAAAAAATAAGAAGGAAATATTTATGACACAGTGGGGTGCTGCTGAGAAAATACCCAGAAATGTGGAAGTGACTTTGGAACTGGGTAACAAGCAGAGGTTGGAACAGTATGGCAGGGTCAGAAGAAGACAGGAAAATTTGGGAAATTGTGGAACTCCCTACAGACTTGTTGAGTGGCTTTGACCAAAATGCTGATAATAATATGAACAATGAAATCTAGGCTGAGGTGATCTCAAATGGAGATAAGGTACTTGTTGGGAATTGGAGCAAAGGTGACTCTTGTTATGTTTTAGCAAAAATACTGGCAGTATTTTGCCCCTGCCCTAGAGATTTGTGGAATTTTGAACTTAAGAGAGATGATTTAGGGTATCTGTATTAAAATGTGTATGTAGATTTCAGATGCCTGGGTGTCCAGGCAGAAATTTGCTGTAAAGACGGGGCCCTCATGGGAACATCTGCTAAGGCAGTGTAGAAGAGAAATGTGGGGTCAGAGCCCCTACACAGAGTCCCTGCTAAGGCACTGCCTAGTGGAGCTGTGTGAAAAGGGCCCCTGGCCTCCAAATCCCATAACTGTAGATCCACTGACAGCTTGAACTGTGTACCTGGAAAAGCCACAGAAACTCAATGCAAACCCCTGAAAACAGCCAGGAGGGGACTGTACCCTGCAAATCCAAAGAAATAGTGCTCCCAGGCCATGAGAGTCCACCTCTTACATCAAAGTGACTTGACATGAGAAATGGAGTCAAAGAAGATCATTTTGCAGATTAAGATTTGACTACCCCACTGGATTATGGCCTTCTATGGGGCCCTTAAGCCCTTCGTTTACCCCAATTTCTCTCATTTTAAACTTTCACTAAGAAATATATTAAGTAATATATTTGCTCATTATAATAAGACCACTAGTTCTAAGATTAGGTAAGAAGATATTTTAGACAATATTTAAAGAGTTAAAAATTAAAGAACAGAGTTAAAACTCATAAATTGTGTTAGAAATGTTTTATTTAATATCCATGATAATTTACAATGAAGTAATTAATTTGACCAAAAAATTATTATCGGTCTTCTCTTTCATTTAGTTTTATGTGTCTAAAGTCATCATAACATTCTAGATTTTGGAGAAGTAGGATTAAACTCCTATTTATTTAAGATTCTAAAAGTCTATATCAGCTTTATGTTATCAAGTTATTATTGTTCTTACAAGTTAAAATGATAAAAACAAAAAATTGTGTTTAACTGAATGAATTTGTAATTTGCAGATCTTTAGTTCACCTTAATATCATTACAAGTTTTAATTTTAATAAATTTATAAATATTTAAATAGTTTTGATATATAACTTGGTAACTAAGTTAGTTCTACATTTTTAAATGGTCAGAGATCAGGAGATGTGCAAATGATTTTAGATATTGTTAATTATGTGGGATTTTTGCCATTTTAAAATTTGGAAAGATAATATGAAATGGTGTGCATAAAAAAACAGCTAGATATTTATTGGTTTTCTGTCTTCTACTTTTCTTTGGGTCAAGAGATAACAAGAGTTGGTCACTTTGGTTAAAGGTGATTATATAATGAATAACAATAGGTATAATAATTACAGAAAAAATATGAGTTTTTATATAAGGTAACAAATCCCTTATATCAGTTTGTTTAGAGAGTCACTACAAATAAAATTATAAATTTAAATATAATATGTGCATTGTCTTATTTACTATGCAGATAACGTTAATTAGGCTAAATTTAAAGGCTCTAATTTTATTATTTATTTATGTAATTGTACATTTGTATATGTCTACCTACATATATAAGGTGTAGTAAGATTACTTCAAAAGCTTATGGATAATAAAAATAAAATTAAAAAAAGCAATAAAATGTCTTAAAATTCTTAAGAAAATCAACTCAATATCAATATGTTTACTCATAAGAAAAATATTTGGTAAGAAATGGTATCTTTAACTTTTATGTGAGTGATATATAAAATGGGAAGAATGGAATTTGTATTTGTATTTTGTGAGGCAACCAAGTTGTTCTGTACCCAGACAACAAAAGTTTTATTTTCAAAATATGTTAACTCTCTGTATTTCTGATAGACTCTTGAATCATTTTAATGTTTCCCTATTTTTCAAAGAAAAGATAATAATCACTTTTACTAGTTGTTTGTTTTTCAAATATTGCCTATAATTATTTACTAGTGTTTAAAAATTATGATTTATTTTCAAGGATTTTCTACTCTTTCAATTCTTGATCTTTCTTTTCTAAACCTCAATCCTCATATTCAGAATCATCATATTAAGAAAATATTTTTTATGTCTCAGATTTTCTTTGGGAAAATTAATTTAATTTCTCATAAGCGTTTTAACTAATCTAACTACAACTTGTACATTTAGGTAGTCATATACAAATGTACAATTACATAAATAAATAAAATTGGAACTTTTGCATTTGGTTTTAAGCTGAATTAAATTTATCTGGATAGTAAATATGACAATATCATATTTTAATTTATTAATCACATAATCTAAATACTTGCTTCTTCACCATATAAAAAGGAAGAATTTTTTAAAATTTATTTTTGCATTCACTGAATTCCAATTAACTAAAAGTTACTGTAAAAAGTATTCCATTTACCAAATTTAGGATTAAAGAGAAAAAAATCTAGACATATTAAAAGAGACATTTTGTCTTTATAGATTTACTATGTAAAATATATATTATGATTATGGCTCACAGGCTGTGTTCAGAGCATTTTGTCATCTTACACTAAAATTAACTCCAGATGGATTAAAGATTTAAACATAAAACCTACCACTATAAAAACACTAGAAGAAAACCTAGGCAAAACCATCCAGGACATAGGCATAGGCAAGGACTTCATGACTAAAACACCAAAAGCAATGGCATTAAAAGCCAAGAGGGACAAATGGGATCTAATTAAAATTCAGAGCTTCTGTACAACAAAAGAAACCATCATTAGAACAAACCAGCAACCAACGAAATGGGAAAAAAATTTATGCAATCTACCCATCTGTCAAAGGGCTAATATCCAGAATCTACACAGAACAAAAACAGATATACAAGAAAAAAAACCAAAACATTCAAAAGTGGGTGAAGGATATGAACAGACACTTTTCAAAAGAAGACATATATGAGGCCAATAAACATGAAAAAATGCTCATGATCACTGGTCATTACAGAAATGCAAATCAAAACTACATTGAGATACCATCTCATGCCAGTTAGATTGGCGATCATTAAAAAAATCTGGAGACAACAGATTCTGGAGACGATGTGGAGAAATAGGAACACTTTTACACAGTTAGTGGGAGTGTAAATTAGTTCAAACATTGTGGAAGACAGTGTGGCGATTTCTCAAGGATCTAGAAATAGAAATTCCATTTGACCCAGCAATCCCACTACTGGATATATATCCAAAGAACGATAAATCGTTCTACTATAAAGACACATGCACACGTATGTTCATTGCATCCCTGTGTATTATAGCAAAGACCTGGAACCAACCCAAATGCCCATCAATGATAGACTGGACAAAGAAAATGTGGTACATATACACCATGGAATACCACATAGCCATAAGAAACGATGAGTTCATGTCCTTTGTAGGGACTTGGATGAATCTGGAAACCATCATTCTCAGCAAACAGACACAAGAACAGAAAGCCAAACACTGCATGTTCTCACTTATAGGCGAGTGTTGAACAATGAGAACACATGAACACAGGGAGAGGAGCATCACACACTGGGGGCAGCTGGAGGGTGTAGGGGAGAGACAGCTGCAGATGGTGAGGAAGGGGAAGGTGGGGAGGGATAACATGGGGAGAAATGCCAGATATAGTATGCATCTAAAGTAAAATAAAAAATAAAAATTAAAAAAAAGGTATGAGCCACATACACACAAACAAAAAGAAACATTTACAGGAGTAATTTCTCATTCAGCAATTCTACTTCTGCGTGTACATCCAAAGGAAATAAAATCACGATCTTGAAGAGATATCAGCACTCCCATTTTCGTTGCAGTACTATTTGTGATAGCCATGATACGGAAAATAACCTAAATGTCTATTGATGGATGAATAAATAAATTATGAAATATATGTGTGTGTGTTTGTGTGTGTATACATATTTGCAATGATATATTATTCTGCCCTGAAAAAGAAGGCAATTCAACCATTTGGAAGAAGAGAGATGAAGTTAGAAGATGTTATGCCACCTGTATGTTAAATCTAAAAATGTCTGTTTTATAGAAACAAAGAATAGAAGTCTAGGGCTTGGCAGAGTGAGATAAATTGGGATATGTTGGTCAAAGGGTAGAAAATTGCAGTTATCAAAAGAATAAGTTCCAGAAACCTGATGTACAGCATGGTCACTTCAGTTAATGAAAATGTCTTGTATACTTGACATTCTCTAAGAGAGTAGATTATAAGTATTTTCATTGTGAGCACACACACACACACACACACACACACCCCTCATAAAATGAAGCAACTATGTGAGGTGATGGGTATGTCAATTAGCTTGATGGTGGAAATTATTTCACAACATATACAATACATGAAAAACATTATGTTGTATTCCTTGAATAGATACAACGATTATGTGTCAATTATACCTCAATAAAGTGGGGAAAGTGAGAGTGAGCAAGAGAGAACATTGTAATTTGATTTTCTTTTCTGGGTTTCAACAACTTGTCCATCATGGAAAGAGTCAGGTACCCATCACCAAATGCTTTTTGCCCTGGTGGTTGGCTAGTGTCCTCACTGTTCATAAACTCTTCTTATTGCTGTTGTTGTCATGAACTTCATACTTAATTAACATGCATTACACAGCAGGAGAGTTTTTATTCTCTCCTGTTCTAATAACGCTTGTTCACATACTACATCAAAAGCAATTATTCTTGGCCTGATGCCCCTTGCTCTTTCTCTGTAGTGCAGTGCTTTCAAGTAGCTACTGCACTACATCAAGTAGCTACTGGTGGTTGCTGCCTGCAGAGATATTGACATTGAGGAGATACAAACTTGAAAGTGTTTTTCAGTTACTATGATGGACTTCTCCTAATACACACACTGCCATGTATTTAATTTCCCTGTTCTCCTTTTCAACAATTGTTAAAAGCTAAAAATTGTAATAATGAAATATGAATAAATATTTTTTCCTTTAAAAAGCTTAATGCATCCTATATACTATTTCCAGCCATACCAAACCCTTTGCAAGACTCCTATCAAACATGTGAATAAAAGTCCATTTTGACTTTTTATTTATTAATTTTAAATAATCACTCAATTCAGATGCCTGTGATATTTTTTTAAAAACCTGATTACTAATCTTTTTAAAGCTACTGTGCTGGGATGAACTACTGCTCATGCAGTCAGTAGAGATTTAAAGGTCAGAGCTGCTGTTTATGTTTGGCTTCCAAGTGCTGAACCATTTCACTTTATTTTTTCCTGTAATTTTAGCTGTTGTAATTATGTATTCCTGCTGAGTAAAGGGCAGAGTGGAACTTTCAACATGTCAGGTACTCATCGCTACTAGTACAGCCCTCTAGCTGAAGTAGTATTCTTTGTTTGTTTTTTAAAAGTTATTTATTTAGAGAGAGTGTGTGTGTTTCCCCTGTGAGGTCTTTCAGCAATTCGGTTATTTTTCTCCCTTCAGTTCCCTTCTCCTTCTCATCACATTAACTCAGATACAAAATCATATATGCAATACATTTAACTATTTCCTCAGCGGAGTATTTCTGCTCTATGAATTATTTTTTCAGAATATAGGAAAGGTAAAGGAATTTACTTTGTTTCTTAGAGAAAATTATATTGGGAAATCTATTTGGGGGTCTGGATGGGAGAAATTTTTCTTCAAATCTAGAAGCCTATGCTAGCCTGAGAAATCACATAACAAACATCAAAGAAAAGCCAGATTTTAGTGAATGCTCTGTGTAATTAAAATCCCCCAAAATGGAAATACTTAGACTCTGCATTTAAGACAATATTAACAAACCCTGGGGCTTGTTTTAAAAACTGTCATTTTGCTAAATGCACTTCAGTTTTCTCATTGTTACCCTACTTTCTTCCTTAACTTCTTTCTGTGGTAGTCTTCTATGTGCTTGGATTATGGTAAGCTTTTAATTATTTTCTGTGACATATTCAGCTTCTTGAAATGGTCATCTTCCATGCAGAAGACACAAAGGAATGATCCAACCTTATAAGAAATTAAAAAGGTACTCTAAAGTATCAGAGGAAATAATTCTTCCTCTCAAAAAAAATTAAATCTATCCTTAGGTACTGCCAGCTTCAAATCCTGAATTTTCTCAAGTAAACACATGCTATCTATTTTTGTTTCTTTCAAAGGCCCTTACACTGCAGGGGTTCTGATATATTCAAATAGAACTTCAGGAAAATAATACTTTGCACCTTTTCCCTGCTGTACCAGAGGCATATAGTCTCAGATGGATATATGAGTTGTGCACTAAGAGTTTGTAAGTTGGTTACGTTGAACTTAAATACATTTTCCCACTGAGGAGGGAAAGAAGAAGTTGAGTAAGATAGTTATATCTCCAGGCTAGCTCATCAGAACAAAATGTAACTGAAGATGAAATTGTCTTGCTGTTTTAGCTTGATGAGCTTAAAACATATCCACATCAAAAATTAACCTTTTGGTGCCTTCTCAAATAAATAGATGTTATCTGTGTCTTACCCCACAGCAACATATATATCTAGAGAATGTTTTGATATAAACTCACCTAAAAAAAAAAAAACTTCTATAGTAATTTAATATTTTAATGTGAAATCTATTGTACACACTGAAGTGTGTATATTGTTATGTATAGAGTCAAAAGGAAACTAAAATGACTCCTTTGCATTCACCATTTAGCTTAAGAGAGTATTATTCTTTTCTTAGAAAACTTCGTATATGATTGAATTCGTCTTGTTCATTTTCTTCTCACCTCATAAAGTAACACAGGCTTGAATTTTGTTATAATTTTTCCCTTGATTTACTTGATGGTATATCCAAGCATACATATATCCTTTTAGATAAATAAATAGATATCTATTTTGAAAATTATATAAATGGAAGCATACTTCATGTGTTTTTCTATGACTTTATTCTTTCAGACAACATTGTATTTTTGAGATTAATGATCTTTATGAACTTCAGTTTACTCATGTTCAATACCATATTTTACTTGATATATCAAAATGTATTAATTTATTTTATTACTAACAGCTATTTGGGTTCATAACATTTGTATCCAAAAGTCAGTGCTAGATTCTGAACTCTTTCTTTCAAATGTTGTAATTAATCTGCAGATTTTTTACATTATTATATGGACAATCTTGCCAACAGTTAATGGCAGTTTGATTTCTATTTTTCAGTTATTTCCCATTTAATGTATTTCCCTTTATTATCACCCTGACTAGGCACTTGTTTAATCCAAGTTTTCTAGAAAATACTCAAGCACTAAGTATATGCTAATCTTTTATTTAAGATTAGCATATAAAAAAGTGAAGGGAAAAACAAAAAGATAAGGCAGGAAAATAATGACAATATAGTATACTACCTAGCTACTACCGTAATTAAACAACAGAGAAAAATAGATTGCTGTGGTATACAAGACATTTCTGGAGACAGGTAGTTAACCTCTGGGTCTTGGGACACTCTGTCAACAGGAGGAAGGGAACAACATTTTTCTGCCAATTCCCTGTCTTGCTTTGTGTGTCATGTTGTTCTATAGGTAATTAACTCTCCTAAAATTTTTAAAAATTAACAAATAAGAGTTGAATATGTTTATGGAGTGCAATGTGATATTTCAATATGTGTTTACATTGAGGAACAATGAATCAAGCAAAGTAACATACCATCCGTCCTAAACTTTTGAGTTGTGTTACCAGACATCTTTAAGAAGCCTTGGGGGAAGGTGGATTCTCTGCCTTACACTCTGATTTTTCATGTAAATCTCAATAAAGCAGAGGGAGCCAGAACTTCCAAGGGTCCAACCAGTTTGATCCTAGGTGTGAGATCTCTTGCAGCTCCTGTCCAGGAATAATAAAAGTCTAATCCTAGAATAGACAATGGCAGGCAAGGGAGTTAACAGACAAGAAGATGGCCAAGATCTAAGCAGTGAAGGTAGGAAACTGACATCAAAGAGGTGGATGTGGGAGGAAGATGAGACTGAGTGATTCCTGTACAAAGTGTGTTAAAAACATATCCCTAGAACAGTTTTGAAACAGGAATCACGGTGATTCCAGATATCTTTTTAGGATGTTTTTCTGACCTTTGGGGAGGGTTTGAATCCTTGCTGGAGATTTTATATTTGTTTATATGTTTGTTTTTGCCTTTCTTCAGTTTAAGAAAATTCCTATCTCTCTTTTTTTTGGTTATGGCTTTTGAAATAACCAATGAATACTAAATCACGTCAAATATGTTTTTAAAAATCTATATGGATAATCTTACAGTTTTCCTCTGTTAAAATATGATATATTAAAAGAGCAGTGTCTTTTAGCTTACCTCTTTCCTTTAGGAATTGTCAGCGTAAATGCATTCTCTATTTCATAATTTGTCAGCACTAGTTTCACCGGCTTTACTGAGGGAATCCAGATCTTTATCCTTCAGGTACCTGAGCCCTCAGTTTTCTTGCCTTTAACAAAGGCAAGTAGGCTTAGCTAACTTGACTGGTCCTTCCAAATAGATGTGAGCCGTTTATACTCTGGAAGTTTCCCTTCTCAAAAAGAACCACACAATATCTCTAGCATGTTCTTTTATTGCTTTGGTCACATGATTGGTACTTTTGCTCAGATTATAAACTCATGGAATGCAGAATTTGGGTACGAAAAGCAGGCCCTTTAATATTTAAGCAAAATAATAAACAAATTTTACGTGTGAAAAAAATATGAAAATAAATGTGGGGAATCTATAAGACCTGAGGAGAGAATTATCTAGGTATAGGAAGAAAACTCTAACTTGACCATTTCCTTAAAGGAACAGAGTTGTGGCTTTTGGGTTGAAAGTGAAAAGACAAAAATAGTAGATGAAAACTCTACCTATGGTATAATTCTCAGGTTGGTTAAAGCATATTATTAGGAGCTGCAAGCATGAAGGGTGGAATTACCTCGTCTGTTTCTCATATTACTTTGTTCTTAAATTCTGTCACTATATATCTCTACCCAGTAGTCACATGAGGTATAATAAGATGTAGGTATTGGAGCTGGGAAGGTGAGGTGGAAAACTGTGTTGAATGACATATATTAGGAAAAAAAAGAAACTAAATTTGAGAGAGAAAGAGAGTTCCTCTAATGCTAACCAGAACGAGCAAATCCTCCCTCCTGGACATTCCTCCACAAAGAACCATAAACAAGTAGAGGCAAACATAGGCTTAGTAATATTTTACTCTCACTTCTATGAAGTCTCTCTTTTTCTTCATTGAATGTCTATGTGTGTGTATTTGCGTGTGTGTATGCATTAATGATATAAACAACTTTCTCCTCAGCCACAAATATTATATTTTGGAAAACATATCATTGGTATATCTTAACATCAAGAATTCAACTCATTGCCAGAGAGTGTTACACATATTAACCTTTAGTTTAACTGTGATCAAGTAAAGAAATATGTCAGGGAATATACTGCTTTCATGATTTGTCTCTTTTTCTAGAGTAGAAAAAGTAATCAAGAGAAAAATGTAATGGGCAAATGTTAATGCATGAAACCATCAGTGAATAAAAAAGTCATCTGGCAAATACTACATTTGAATGATAATGCAACAGGAAGAAGGATAAATACTAGACCAGCTTTATTCAGATTATATTAATGTTAAAGAGGGCTATTTGAAATTATTTTAAAAATTACAGTTTATAATGGCCAGTTTTACAATCTCTCCTTCTATTTGATATAGGTAAATTTGTTAACATTCAATGAAATGGCTTTGTTTTATGGGAAGTTCATTTTTGTCTTCTATATTTGGCTTTTAAATAAATAATTTGGATAATTTATATTGTACTGACATCTGGTGGACTTGGCCTTGATACAGCCAGGAAAAAGTAATGATTGGAAACATCCATCAAGGTCAATTGAACAATCTATGGTAGCCTCCAAGTCATACATTAAATCAAACAAGGATGAGAACACTATTTTAAGTTTCATCAGCATCCTCCTACTTCATTTGAAGGAAGTAGTCTCCATCTTTTTGAAATCCAAAGGTATAGTATTTAAGATATTATCTCATGAGAAACCTGATACCTTCTTATTTCTTGAATTCTAAATTTTTTTTATGGTGGGGTTTCTTTCACTCTGGACATATTTAGAAATTAAATAGATATATGGTATATTGATATATATATATCCTAAAAACACTTATATATGTGTGTGTGTGTGTGTATACATGTGTGTGTGTGTGTTTGTATACCTGTGTGGGTCTCTCTCTGTATTCTTATATATATATATCCCTACATATCTTCCTATATATGTTTCCCAATATATATTTCCTGATATATACATCTCCATATATATATATATATATATATATATATAAAATCCCCTAATATATATCCCCCATATATGTACTCATATCCATATTTATGTCTCTATATAGCCATATTTATATTCATATATATACTATATATCATATATGTAGTATATTTATGGTATATGTGTGTGTGTGTATATATATATATTCCTACTATATATATATATATAGAGAGAGAGAGAGAGAGAGCAGAAAGTTCTTGCCAAACTACTTGAAAGCAATTCAAATATGAAGAATATAAAAGAGTCTCACAAATTTCAAAATGATCGGATTGTACTTTATCCAGTTTGGTTTTTTTCCACTTGACTAAATTTAGTTAGCCAAAAGCTGCATGAGAAAATTACTTTTCTAAAAACAAAAAATCTTCCCTATTTTTTTTTCTTTGTTAGACTGTTGGGACCTACCTCTCATATCCATTAGAACTAGAGGGACTCTAAATCAGTGAAATACATCTCCAAAGCTTTAGTATTTTAAAAGACCTTTACTATTTTATGCTATCCCGCCCCAAAAGGATTTCTTTTGCGGTTTACAAGTTTTAGAGGAAGAAAAGAGCATAATTTTTGAATAGTAATAAAAAGTAAAATTAGAACCATTATATATGATTTTTCAATAATGTCAATACTTCATTATAATTGAATTGTCAGTCCATGACGCTACTGTCAAAATTATAGATAAGAAACCTTTTCGTTTATTTTATTTAGGCTGTTTCACTGGACCCATTCTCTCTGCCTGTGTGGAATGAAGCTAATGGCTTCATTGTACACTAAACTCCTAAACACACATAGGTACTTAGAACAAGAATATAATTGTGATAATTCTGATGCAGGAAGATACAAAATTACTGAGTCAAAAATTGTTTAACAAAATCTATATCACAAAATTGACAAGGTAATTCATATCACAATGTGTTTTAATCTTAATTCCAAATAATATTAAAAACTAAGTTTTTATTTTGGGGTACTTATATAGCAGGTCCTCACCAGAGCACAGGTATAATTCACAAAGATGAGCAAAGAAAAGCAATAGTTCCATGTCTAGAGGAGATTTATGGGAGAAATATTTAATTCAATTGAGTGGACTTACTTGAGAATTTAGCCAATGAAATCATCTACTGTTGACAAAGTGTTATAAACTTAAAAATTTATGTATATGTATATTTATACACGATCTAATATGGATATCATTTTAGCATGGCTCATATATAAACCTTAAATTGAAAATTGTTCAGTTAATTTCATTAATGAAATGGTCATTTTGAGCTAAATAAGTTAGTGTGAGTGTATAGATAGATTATATTAATCAGGTAATTACAAATTTGCTCAATCATAATTTTTTGTAGATTCAACTTTATATATTAATATACTGATATAAACCCTACATTTTTATTTTATTTTATTTTATAGTATCTGTTCAAAGCTTCAAGGCTATTTGTCTTTCCTAAAATTGCCATTTTATTGTTTTATTGCTTTCCATTCCAATGCTTCCAGATATAATTGTGACAATTTTCTTTCTTCTCATTTATATTATTCAGTTCTCATGAAAAATCCTATTATTATCCTGCTTTTTCTGCCTTTTATGCTCAAAAATGAATATTGAGATATTATTTGCAATGTTGTTCTTAGGAAAAAGTAATTTAGTGAGTACTTTTCAAAAGCCATCTGAGGACACTTATCATAAGTTAGTGAAAGAAAACAGGAACTTTAGGTATCATCGTTTAGCTCTTCTTAAACAATCAAACTATACCTATCTATGTATGTATCTATCTGCCTGTCTAGCATCTATCTAGATACACATATAGATATGTGTGTGTGTGTGTGTGTGTGTGTGTAGTTATATAGTTACCTACTTGTATTTTTGTGGTTGTTAAGATTGAAGTCACCAGTTCCTGTTAGCATTTGTGAAGACAAATATTATTATGTATGCTTTCACTAATAATTCCCTTAGAGGAAAAATGATGTGTGCTAAATACATTGTTTTCAATTTGAATAGTTATATTTATTACTTAAGATATACTATGGAATGCATCCATTTCAACTGGCATCAGTGACTTTATCTTTGCAAACTGTACAAACCTGTGTAACTTGGGCAAAGAGTCTTTACTCTGAAGGGCTAATATATCCCTGAAAAAATATTTTTCAGAGTCTCATAGAACATTGTTTTATTTTACAATTGAAGAATTTGAGATTTAGCAAAGTGAATTATTTAAAAGCATATGGATAGTAATAGAGTGACTTCCAGCACATGGTTGGTATATTTTAAATTTTGAAAACCATAGAATGCCTTTATATCATTAATTGTATCCTAAACATGCATATCCAGGCATAAGTATCATCATCACTACAGGAAATTTACTGAAAAATGAAGTCAGGTGCAAAAGTGAACAAGCACTCTAATAAAACAAACAAGCAAGTGACAATAATTATGAATGGCTTCTGTTTATAGTACAAATTCAAGGATCCTTATGTCATTGACCTTTTTTTAGAAGTAAAGATAAAGAAGAGACATATATCACCTTTACAGGCAGAAGCAGATTAAAACTAGATATCAATAGAAAGATAGTGAAAGGATGATTTGAAAGCTCAAAATATAATCATGAGCTTTTTACCACACACAAATCACATAAATTTAGGTGTGTGAAAACTGAAAATATAAAGCACATAGTATTTATCCAAAAATTACCAAGGCTTTTTCCAGTTATGCACTGTGTCACAGCATATACAGTATTGAACATCATTGTTAATAAATTTTCAACAAGGAAAGTAAGTTTCCTGAAATTGCATTTAGTATTAATATAGTGTTCTGACTACCATAGCTGGAGCATGATGTTACAACACCATCAACCTGTGAACTCTTCAGGTAATTATCTATCCACTTGATCAATGTAATGGCTAAACTTGGTGAAGTAGGTTGAAGGCTATGTTGTTTAATATGAATTATCTAGTTTTGCTCTAATAGCAAAGTATTATTTTTTCCTCTTCTACTTACCTGGAGCCTGACTCCTAAATGGAAATACGTACAAAATAATTATTGTCTTATATTCCTACTTGTAAGCAGCACAACTGTAGCATCCAGGTTACACCACTTGACCTTTTTGTGCTCTTATGTACCCACTTTTGTATTAGTGCATCATCTGTATTTATTATAATTGGCCTAACCCTATTGTAATGAAGATATCTGCTTCAGGTATTGAGATGAAAGAATAAAATCTGAGGTGTCAATACTATCTGTAAAATCCATATTTAAACCTTGCAGCTGTGTTTATATGAAAATCTGATCACTGAGATTGGACATTGAAATAAGCGACTGTCATGTACTGATTAAAGTCAAGATCAGATTTTGGCTTTAATCGGTACATGATAGTCGCTTATTTCAATGTCAGATCAAACAATTTACATTTTTTAGGTCATGCAAATAAAAAAAAATGTTTTCCACCACAGACAAGGTAAAACATATGGTTCATTTTTTAAAAACATCCAAGTCCAGTTCAAGGCATTGCCCAACTGACAGGCACAGGACATAATATTCAAAACAATCCTGGATTTAATCTTAGCTTTATTTTTGACATTTTGGATAATGTATATAACTTTTCTGAAATTTGATTTTCTGCTATGTAACATAGCAGTGCAAGTATCTCTTGACCTTCTTTTCAGGTTTCTCTTAATAATCAAATATGGTAATTGCATTAATTATCTATTGATACCTAACAAGTTACCACAAACTTAATGGCTTAACACAATACACACTTATTATTTTGTAGATACTGTTAGGTCAGGAATCCAGGCATGGCTAAGCTGGATCTTCTGTTTAAGGGACTTTCAAAAGACTACAGGCAAAACCTGACTTAGCACTGGGGTCTGATTTGAAGATTCAGGTGGGAAAGGATCTGCTTCCCATCTGATGTGGTTGTTGATGGGCTTCTGTTCCTCACGGGTTGTCGGACATAGGATCTCAGTTCCTGGCCACTTGTTGACTGGTGGCTGCCCTCAGTTTCTTGCCAGATGGGCCTCTCCATATGGCAGTTCAGCAAAGCCAGCAAGGGGAGAGTCTGTTAGCAAGACAGAAATCACAATCCCTTGCAGCCTAATCACAGAAGTAACACCCCATCACCTTTGCTGTAACATATTAATTAGAAGCAATTTGCTAGGCAAGCCACAAAGGAGGCTGTGATCACTGGGGCTGTCTCTGTGCCATAGGAATCTAGGTAAGAGTATTTGGTAAGCTTTTAAGAAAATAAAATGTAAAATGTATATCTGAGAAGTAAAAAATATCTCTACCAAAGCATGTGTTTAATGGCAAGAAAAGCTCTAAATGCCCCAATTTCTGATATTTCCCCGAATGAAATTACTTTTTTATTAATCTGTACATTCTTAACCTTCATAGCCAAGAAACTTATTATCACTTACTAAATGCATATTCCCTGGCAAATTACTAAACATAGAGTTTTAGTTTTCTTATCTGTAATATTTCACTGTGGATGATTATTAGCTAACATAAAAATGTTAAGTGGCTGGGCACAGTGGTTCATGCCTGTAATCCCAGCACAGTGGGAGGCTGAGGCCAGCAAATCAGTTGAGGTCAGGAGTTCAAGACAAGCCTGGCCAACACAGTGAAATTCAGTCTCTACTAACTGTACAAAAATTACCTGGGCATGCTGGTGAGTGCCTGTAGTCCCAGCTACTCAGGAGGCTGAGGCATGAGAATTGCTTGAACTGTGAGGCAGAGGTTGCGGTGAGCCAAGATCGCACCACTGCACTGTCCAGCCTGGACAACATAATAAGACTCTGTCTCAAAAAAAAAAAAAAAGTTAAGTAAGGAGTACTATTAAAAACATTTTAATTATATTTTAATAGTAGAGTTATTGTTATAAGTGTTAATATTCTTGCTGTTGCCTTACATATTTGTCACCATGGATTAAGATTTATAATAGCAAAAGATATTAAATCGTTTACATTTCTCCAAATTTGAACCTTAATTCTCTCTTTGTTTTCATGTTTGATTGCACATATTGACATTCAATATGAGGATGAAAAATTAATACATAATATACTTTTTGAAATTGGAAGTAGTAGTGAGTAGAGAAGTAATTGTATTTTGTTAATGGAGCCCATCACAGGCTAGTTTATTATTAACCAGAACTGCCAACTGAGAGGCCACTAGAATGAGCTCTTCTGCTTCCAGCCAATCCATGCTTTTGTGCAAATCATACTTCAAGGGTGCGTCTATCTGGGCCACTATCTTTAGGAATTGAAGAACACTCTAGCCCCATTGGCCTCCTTTCTTTATGAATTTTAAATACAACTATAGCCTGTTCTACGCAATTTAATATCTAAATACATAATATATATTTTTTCTACATTTAGAGGACAAACTCAAGGTATGTTCATGAGTATTTTGTATTTATAATTTTCTCATTACTTAACCACAAGTGATAATAAAATTAGGTACTAAGTAAGTATTTATGGGCTTTATTACTAAAAGTCTAAATGTAGTTAGTAATTAAAAACAAAACAAAATTTAAATTTGGATTAAATGCTGTAGGAATTGATGGGGTCATCTCACTGAGAAGTTCAGAAGTTGGGCAGGCTTCAGTATTTGTTGGTCCGGAAGGCTTGATGATGAAATCAAGGACTTGGGTTTTCCTATTCCAGCATTTCTAGAAAGACTTCTCAAATTCATGTTGACATTAGTATGACTCCCCACCATAGACAAATATTGTAGGTAGGAGAGTATATATGTATTTCAAATTTAAGATTGCATCTGTTCCTGATAAAACCTGCCAACCAGGTTTCCACACATAAAACTATATATATAGTTTTAATATATATATATTTAATTAAACTCTCTCCCTTTATTCTTAATTTTATTTAACTTTAATCAATTTTAATTTAAATAGCCAGGCATGGCTAGTAGCTACTATATTGCACAGTGCAGGTTTAAAGTCTCCGTGGAAAAGAAAAAGACAGTCATAAAAACCAAAGAATACTCAGGAAGAAGTATGGGAAAAGTAGATCATAGACAGACAGAAAATAATACTTAGTACATAGACTAAAAATAGATTGTTTCAAACAACTTGAGAGCTAATCATGATACACTGGAAAACGCTAAGTTATTAACTTATTGCTTCAAAATTCTGTAGTTAATGCCTTCATAAATAGATAATAACAGTACATATCATCTCTATTTTCAGGTAAAAACCAGGGTCTTAAAATCCTACCCGCTCATATATAAATTAACCAAAATATGCGGTACTTAACCTCTGTCCTTATAAATAAATGTAGCATGGTAGAATAAAGAAAATGTTATTAATTATTTGGTAAGTTTTAAGGAAGGAAATCACCTCCCAAAGGTCGCTTTCTGGATTTAGCTATGTTCATCAAATGAGCCTGATGAAAGGGAAATTGTCTGTTTGCTTTTATTTTAGAAGCCCTGGTGATTATATGCTGCTTGAAGAGAAAAACTATTTTGATTTGCTTGCATGTGTTCAATTTTTGTGCTGGATTTATTAGAAAAGTACCAAGTATAAATTTGTCTTGCCAACACAGTGGCTGTGAAAGGTAACTGAATTATCTGGCTTAGAACTATTAATGATTAAAAATGCCAACCTTAATGTTGCATTAATGTAATATTTAAATTGAACTCTTTAAAAGATTTAATCTTGGCATCATGTAGATTGGCAAGTTCAGGAACAAAGGGGTCACTTGGAATTTAAACAAATCTGCTTTTGACAGGCTGTACAATGCTTTTTTTTGTATATGTTGAATTTCTCCTTTAATCCCCAAATTGCCATATACTGTACTGAAAATTGACCTTGATTCCCACAGTTTTCTTGAAATAAGTACCATTTTAGTTCTGCATCTTATATTGACTATAAAACATGCATGAGAAGATGACACTGGCATGCAGTCTTAGTTTGAGTTTCTGCTGTAGCTGAATTGAATCACTGCCTGAGAAGAGCTGGGTGCAGCTTCCACTACAACACTCAGCTTCTTGTACTTGGAAAGTAATTGCATCATAGAATTTTACTCTCTAGACATCATGATCAGAAATACAAGTTGATAATTGCGAACCTAACTTGCTGAGCTGAATCAACAGATACATTTTTGGCTTATATGCGATTGAAAAGATTTCAAAGTTAAGATGTCATCTGTTCCAGATAAGCCCTGCCAACCAGGTTTCCATGCACACAAAAGATAATAACTAGTGCAAGACATAATTTAGATTTGCTTACTTAGGTCCATTCTTTAAAACTTAGTTCTGAAATATCCTAAAAGGCCTGGTAAGAATATTTCCAACTGTTGAGTGAAGACAAAATTCTGGTAGTGGCAGTCTTCTTCACATTATAGATAGGCAATAGGTGTTTATTTAAAAAATGAATTTTCTATTGTTAAGAGTTCAACCTCTGCTTCTTTATTATAATGATCTTTAATAGTACTTAATGTTACAAAATAGCTGCAAACTCTACTAAGATTCGATTATTTCCATTAGTGTGCTCATCACTATGGGGAATAAAACAGCATAAAAGCCAGGGTCCCTAACCTCTAGTTGCTTATTGTGAGCCAAGGCAATTATTTAGTTTTACAAAAACGTTCTCTGCATCCTCTTCGCCCTCTTAAAATATCCTCCATTTTCTCATCTTACTCAATGGGTGATGTGAAAAGAACAGTCTCGGACTGCCTCAGCTGTATTCCCAAATCCAACACCTATCTACCTCAGTGAGCACGAAAGAACTGCTGTGTTAAGGTTGGCTACAAATACCTTAAGAATTCCCAAATGAAGAAGAACACTGACATATAGATTATTGTGGAAATCTCAAGGCCTGTGGAATTCTTAAGCAGAAGGACAAGTAGGAGTTCATATGGCAAACAAGTAAGGAAAGTAAGTCCAAAGTAAGTTCAAAAAGAGGAAATACATTGCTTCAAGTCACCTACTGAGTCAGTGGCAGCCCAGAACTAGACATATAATCCCCAGTTACCCAGCCCAATATTCACTTTACCTCAAATAAAGTGTCTGAATGGTAGAAGTGAATTTTTAAGCAGACCTAGAAAAAGTATTATTTATTTTTTGATTATCATGTTCCAAAATTGATAAGAAAAATGGCCTCTTAATGAATATATTTTATTAAAAGTGGCCATTTTACTGAAGATGTTATTCATTTTTTATGAAATTTTTCTTCATTGAAGTCTCAGCAAAATTATTTTTTTTCTGCTCAATTGTGCTTTCCTGTTAGATATTCCTGAAAGTGTTCCCAATGTACCTCCCATATGCAGTCTCAAAATCTTAGATTCTACTTTCCATAGACTCTGACTCATGAATTCCTACCATTTTATTAAAAATGGCCTCAGTTAAACTGCACTAAGTGCAGTCCAGCTGAGCTGCCAACAGATGTTTTTGCTGGAAGAGTTCCAGTGGGTCAGCTGAAGCATAGAGTGCAACCAAATGCAGAGTAAAGCTTGATCCTAATCCAGATCACTGCTTTAGCATCATGGTTTAGCCACCTGGAGGGTAAATTCATTAAGGCAGAGGCCATGCATCACTTGTTTTATCTTGTATATCTATACCAGACAGAGTACTGGCATATATTAGGTCCTCACTGAATGTGGGTTGAGTATAGTTTAATGAGTCTGTATTATCACCGCAGTCGTTTTAAATTAATTATTGTGCTGTTTGGCGATTTTCTGCGATACTCAGTGTGACCATCTGGGATGTGTCATAATGTCAAATTTCAGAATTAAAACCATCTGAATTTTCTTTTGGTCAGAATAGACATATAACTTGTGGAATTAAAGATGTAAAAGCTTATCTCATTACAAACGAAAAACCTGCATCAAAGAGATTGCATGAATTTACAAAATTATGAAATAGCTGAAGATAAAAGGAGTATTCAAAGGATATCATTTGCATTCTGAATTCTTTATTTAGACCTCATTAGCCACATTGGCAAACATACTGCAATGCCAAAGCTGGCCTAAGTTCCAGAGTGAAGCCCTTAGTAAATATGTCTAAATTAATTGATTGAAAGTATAGTTAATGTACTTTACCATGATGACGTAAACATTTTTCAGAGCAATTCTCTAAAATTGTCTACCCCCTTGTAAACTTTTCAAATGTATATAGCATCTAATAGTTAAACATTGTATGCTTCCTCAATTGAGCCTTTTTTATTCATCACAGCTGAAGATTTTTGTCTCTCTTCTCATATCAAAAAACTTACTTCCTTATTCCATATATTTAGCACCCATTATTATGGTCCTGGATTATTAAATAACATTTTTATATGTATATGACAAAATTTCTTCACAACCTATGAAACAATTGCCACAAATTTTTGCTTAAGCCTAAGGCAGGTTAACGGTTAAATTTTGTTTTTGTTTTTGTTTTGTTTTAGACAGAGTCTTGCTCTGTCGTCAGGCTGGAGTGCAATGGCATGATCTCAACTCACTGAAACCTCCACCTCCTGGGTTCAAGCGATTCTCCTCCCTCAGTCTACCTATAAGCTGGGACTCCAAGCATGAACCACCATGCCCAGCTAATAAGTTTTTGTTGGTTATAGCTAGTGCAACAGCACTTTGGGAGGCCGAGGCGGGTGGATCACGAGGTCAAGAGATTGAGATCATCCTGGCCAACATGGTGAAACCCCGTCATACTAAAAATACAGAAAAATTAGCTGGGCATGGTGGCCCGTGCCTTTAGTCCCAGCCACTCGGGAGGCTGAGGCAGGAGAATTGCTTGAACCCGGGAGGCAGAAGTTGCAGTGAGCCGAGGTCGCGCCACTGCACTCCAGCCTGGCGCCTGGTGACAGAGTGAGATTCTGTCTCAAAAAAAAAAAAGAAGAATTTTTAAGGTATAAATCTATAATTGCACTCTTCATGCAGGTAATTTGGATAAACTTGAGAATCAGAAAAGTCATTTATATCTATATTTAGAATAAGTGTTAATTTATATCTGTATTTATTTAGAATAAATATAGATACAAATGATGTCTATTCTCTGATTAATAAAATACCAATATCAATAAATAAATACAAATAAGCATGTAGAGTAAAAAGTAAACTGGACTAAAAGTGAAAAAACTCAGGTTCTAATATCTAATTATATGTGTGACTTTGAACATTATTTGAGTATTTACTATTTATCTGAGAATACCAAGATATAAAACAGTAGTGAGAACAAGATAAAATTAGCTATTCTAAAATGCAGTGGTATATTTGCACAGAACAAGGAAGGGGCACCTAACCGACCATTTTTAAAAAGTGAACTGGAAGAAAATACCTGGACTAAGTCCTGAAGAACAGAAGACATGAGCCAGGGGAATATTAGGAGGCAAAAGCATTTTAGCTAAAGATGTGTGTTATTAATGACCTGGTGGCATGAAAAGGAAGGCCAGTTCAGAGAATTGCATATATTTGCATAGCCAGGTTAAGCTCACACAGTTGGGTAAAATACCAAAGAAATTTGATTTCATTTTATAGGCTGTGGGGAGTAATCAAAGAGTTTAAAATCTATTTAAACATTATATTCTGAAGTCTGTTTAAGCTATTATAAGATCAGTGATATAAATGGGAATATTAAGGGAAGATGGCAATTGGAAGTAGTTCAGAGATAACTAAGGTATTATTTGGCTACAAAATCCTCTTCAAAACTAAGAAGACAAAAATCTTATCTAACTGTGGGGCAAGTGCCTCCATCACTCTTCTGGTTTGTTGTTGTTGTTTGTTTGTTTGTCACTGCCACCCCAAACTCCTTAGATCCAGGGCTCCTCCTGTCTCTGCCTCCTGAGTAGCTGGGACTACCGATGTGTGCCACAATGCTGGGCTAATGTTTTAAATTTTTGTAGAGATGGGGGTCTTGCTCTGTTGCCCAGAGCAGCCTCGAACTCCTGGATAAGCAGTCCTCCTGCCTTGTCCTCACAAAGTCCTGGGATTTCAGGCATGGCCACCACATCTGGCAAAAGTATGTTTTTAAAAGACATTCTCTCTTGCTCTAAAAGGGATATGATACTCAGCTAAAAATTTCAAACTCTCCAGGTCTGCTTTCTCATCTGTGGAGAGAGGCATTCACCTGGGGAGTCTGGATTATAATTTCTGATTTGCAGAGCTTGTTTTATTTTTTTTTACATGTCTTGGGCTACTTTTGACTTAATTTATTCTTAGTCCTTGATTTGCAGAGCTTGTTTTATTCCTTTACCTGTCTTGGGCTATATTTGAAGAAATAAATGTGTTGATTCCAACTATGACTTATTTTATTCTTAGTTCTTGTCAGTGATCAAACACTCACAATTGTTCATTTGTTGAAGTATGATTTGCTTTTGATAATCTCTTCTATAGCATGGTTTCCAGGACCCTGTCACAAAAAAGTAAGAATATTTGGTGAAATATACAATTTAATTTTAATTTCTAATTACCCTCTTGTCAGATTTCTAGACAATTTTTTAGGAGCTATTCTTGCAGATGCAACAATGGATAAATATTAAGATCATATTTTAAGTTAGATTATATTGTCTCCAATATTTAATTTGTATTTCTCACAATGCCTAAGATAATAATAGGCTCTTATGAAGATCACTTTTTTTGAATATTTTGCTGAATGTCTATTATGTTTCAGTTGATTTGATAAGGTGACTTAGCCTCTGCAACAATTCTATATGACTATAATATTCTCATTTTCTAGGAAAATCAACTATGTCTTAGAAACATAAGTTCAATTACTAAACCAAGACTTGAAAAGAACAGTAGCTTAGATAAGAGATGGGATTATGTAACATTCTCAAAGTCAGAATAGACACCCAAGGGTAAGCAGGGTGGCTTTGCGATGCTGGTGACATAGGGTACTTCTTTTTCTCCACATGGCCAAAGATGACTCACCACCAAATTCATTGTGTCCAAATTTTAAAAAGCAAGATAGAGGAAAGAAGTGAAGGGCACATGCTTTCCTGTGGAAAAAAAAACAACTGGGGAGTTGCATACATCACTCTTACTCATTCTGTTTGGCTAGGCCTTAGCCACAGAGCTATACCTAGATATGAAAAATGTCAGAAAGGCATCTTTAGCTGGCAGGAAATTATGTTCGATGTTAAAAAGCACTCTGAACTATGTATTTGTGGAGTAAGCATTTAAAACTTTCCATCTGAGTCCAAGGGCTATACCCTAAATCAGGGGCCAAAACTTATTATTGTAAATAATATTGCTTATTATGATAAATAATAATAAGCTGCTTATTATGTAAATAATGTTGTATTAGAACTCAGCCACACCTGTTCATTTCTGTATTATCTATAACTACTTTCTCTATACAGAAGATACTTGAGTAGTTACAACAGAGACTGTGGTCCACAAAGCCTACAGTATTTACTGTCTGGCCATTTTCAGAAAACATTTGCCTAAAGCTCTGGGCTAACTAATCTTGTTTGGTTCTCACTGTGACACCTATTGACTCTCCACCTTTTATGATTTTATGGCACTGTCCAATGCTTTGGATATAGGAGATTCTGACCATTATAAGCTCCGTGGTCATAGTTATGTAGTTTCCTATAGGATCTGGCCAGTAGGATAAATTGACGAGATCAGAGTGCTAGAGAAGAGGGAGCTGTAAATATTTATTTTTCCCACAAACTGAATGTGTTGTTGCCATAGTTCTGAGTGCAGTTGCATTTGCTTACAATGGTAGTTCAGGTTAGGCAGTGCCTGCCTCTTCTGTGTTTCCAGGTCTTTAAAGGCTTCAGTCATACCATAATTCTCCCTTTTCTTATCAGGCCTGGGATTGTATTCTGTTCCCATTTTTGCTAAACCTTGAATGCATTTACTTGTTTTCCCTCATTAGCTTCTCTCCAAAATCCTTTTTTCCTTCACTGGTACCATGATTAACAGTCATGTCTCTTCCAGATATGAAAATTCTTTTAAGTCTTTGGGTATGATAACATGTATTTTCTCAAATATAAGAAATAATGAAAATGAGTAGGCTGGGTGCAGTGACTTACACCAGTAATCCGAGCACTTTGGGAGGCCAAGGCGGGTGGATCACTTGAGGTCAGGAGTTCCTGACCAGCTTGGCCAACATGATGAGACTTCATCTCTAATAAAAATACAAAAATTAGCTGGGCCTAGTGGCGTATGCCTGTAATCCCAGCGACTCAGGAAGCTGAGATGGGAGAATGGCTTGAATGTGGGAGGCAGAGGTTGCATTGAGTGGAGATCGAGCCACTGCACTCTAGCCTGGGTGACAGAGTGAGACTCTGTCTCAAAAAAAAAAGAAGAAAAGAAAAGACGTGGAGCAGAACAATCTAAAATATTTGAAAGAAAGCTAAAAATCTATAGTGAATCATATTGGCATGACCCAGTTTAAACATATAAGTCCTTAAAAGTCAAAGTGGAAGATAAAAGATTGGATCAGAGAGACACAACAATGGAATCAAAAGGGAGGACAGATTTGGAGTGTGAAAAGCAATCAACCTACCATTGCTAGCTCTTAAGATTCAGGAAGAAGGTCATGTTTGAAGGAATGTGGGCAACCTCTAAAATCTGGAAACACCAGCAAAACATTGGGGACTTCAGTCCTACAACTGCAAATAACTAATTATCAATGACCTAAATGAGCAAGAAAATGGATTCTTCCCTGGTGCCTCCAGAGGAATGCAGACTGGTAAGACATATGCTAGACTTCTAACCTGTAGAACTATAAGATAATAAGTAGGTAAAGTTTTAAGTCATTAACTTTATGGTAATTTGTTACAGTGGCAATAGAAAACTAATCCAAAATTATTACACTTATATTGAAGATTCATGAAACCCCCATTAAGACGTTTTATATAGACAAAAGAGAGCCATCAGGTTTATTTACCATTTATTCTGTAATAGAGATTGGAAAACACCTTAAAAGTGGATGAGTATAGGCAGGTTACTTTCAAACCAAAGTGTTATTGAAATGGCCATATTTGTGATGAGCAAATATAGAACATCAGAAACATGAGATAATGAGAAAAGGAAAGAAAAACAATGCAATCAATGGGTCATGGAGTCTCGCTGATGGAAAGCAGAAGATTGAGATTAATGCAAATTCAGGACAAGGTGGAAATAATGCAAATTGGTAAGCGAAAGCAATTCAATTAAAAGGGAAATTTAAAATAAGAACAAAGGAATC